>JZSA01001375.1:0-75818 GCA_000956155.1 Cotesia vestalis
ACAAAAATTTTTCCGCTTTTGATTGACAGTCCATCGTAATTACCCGATGAATTTATTTATAAAATTCGGCTCATATTAAACCAGAATCTTTATTTGAAGATGTTAATTCAGTCCCGCAGCCAGATTAAGAAATAAATGCTGCGATTTGCCAATGGGACAGAACGCAAAAGGAGAGATCAGTGTGCGATTGCGCAATTTTCCTGTCGTGTAATGACTCCACTTGTGTGTAGTCAGTATATATATATGTATATAAATATATATTAAATAGTAAGTTTAAGTTGCAGTAACATTAAAATTACATCTTTAATCTCAACTGCAGGGAATTTTATTTTACAAGCCCAGATTTAACTGGACACTCTATTTTGATTATGATTATGGCCACGAGCAGTGAGTGTGCTACGGATAACGAGTAGAGCGACATCTTATGCAACGACTGACCTAATTTTTGTTTTATTTTCTCCAGGACATTATCCTGAGCGATAAAATATTTGGGTCAAGATCTCGGAGGACTTTAATTGTTTTTTGTATTAAATAATTTTATTTTACGACAAATTATTACTCAATTTATTCATGAATGAAAAGTACTTAACGTAATTGATAGCTGATATTATAAGTCTGTGAATATTTTTATTATTTATTTAATAAAATTGTTAATTGACGTGTAATGGACCGATGTAGGATGTGAGAATGGGAATCAAGTGCGCTAGTAGGTCATCGCGGTATAACAGCAACTATTATCTGATACGTCTGCTTTTGACTCTTAAATAACCGTAGGCTTATTGATATCCAGTGCAAAAATAACCAAGTAACGGGTTTTTGCGGCCCGAAATTTTTTATTATTACTTCGTGGGTTTTTATTAATTACTTTGGTAAAAAAAGTTTTAGGAGAAGAATTTAAAATACAAGAGAATTGGGACGTTTAAATTTTTTTGGAGTTTAAATTATTATTTCCGCTAAAGGATGCGAGATATTAAAAAATTGAAGGATCATATCGAAAGAAAATTTAACCTTCTACAAAAAAGGTTTCTTGTAATTTTTTGATATTCCCAAAATTTGATCTAGAAATTCAAATTTAAACTTTCCTAAAATATTAAAGAAAATTTAATTCAAAATTTTTTTGGAGTTTAAATTAAAATTTTGGCGAAAGGATGCGAGATATCAAAAAATTCTAATGGATATCGATAGGAAATTAAATTTCCTACAAAAAAGGTTTCTTATGATTTTTTCGTATCTCCAAAATTTAAGTCAGAATTTTGAAGTTTTTTAAAAAACAAGAAAAATAATTATTGTAATTTTTATAAAAAATTTGAAGCTTCAAGATCACTCCAAAAAAATCTAAATAATTACAATTTTCTATACGGATAACCTGTTACCGTTCGTCCTTAAAAAATGTGTAATTTTCTTAAAATAATTAACACACGCTTTCTCGTAACTATTACGTTTTCTAATCTAACTTTCTTACTAATCACTCCGGCAAATCGATGCAATTTACCTTTATAGTTTGCACGAAAAAAAAAAAATAAATAAATAAAATTCTTCAACTTTAAAATAAATGAAATAAAAATCCTCATTCCTCTGAATTATAAAGAACTGCTGTAACTTGTTTTACTTGGTTCTTAAATTACGTCATAAATTATTATATATTACGTATACTTTTGCTTTCATCTTCAATGTCACTACCCAGAATATTATCGCGTTAGTCACTTTATTATCATTATTAATTATTTTTTGCAATTATTTATTTTTTTTTTGAGTCGTTGACATCCAAATTTCCCGGAACAAACTTCAAGGTCCCTAATTATCTTCGCTGCTTCTAATATTACAAATTTAAATTATAAATTAGACGTAAGCATCAACGATTTGAGTTTAATAATTAAATGTTGGACGCTAAATTATCAAGAAAATATATATATATATATATATATATAGAAGCAAGTATACGTTTGATCAAAATTACTTATGTTCCTTTATCGTGCACGTACGGAGTTTAAGTTGAGAAAATTATACCTTTGATTTCTCAGAGTTATTTCCTCAACATTTCTCCGTAAGTTTCCGGTGTATCTCAATAAAAAAAAAAATCATATTAAATTTTTTTATTTACTAGAACAAATTATATATTTATTTTCTGATAAAAAATTTTTTTAATTGTCGGGAGATTTTTTTTTTTTTTGAGAAAAAGAAATAATAAAATTGAAATTTATTTAAAAAACGTGGGATTTAAATTGTTAAAGATAAATAAATATAACTTTTTATGCAAATAAGTTATAGAATCGTAGGAATAATGTAGTAATAGTTGAAAGTTCAAACGATTTCGTAATGAAAAAAAATAAATAAAAGGCTAAGTGACATCTCTTTTTCTTTTGTCGTTGTTATTACATTGAAATTATAGATAATAAACGAGTGTCGAATCTCAATAACTCATGAATGGTTGGCTTCTATTGCTAAAGTCTTCTAACGTTCTACAAATAAAACTATTTAATATGTAGAGGACGATTACTATTACCCTTCTCTTTTAATATTATTTATATATTTTGTTAAATTATTATAAAGAAATAAAAAGGTTTTTTGAATTTTTAATATTCAAACTTAAATTCAAAATTCTGAGTGAAATATTGAAGATACAAAAAAATGATAAGAAGCTTTTTTTGTAGAGGATTCAATTTTCTATCGATAAGATCCTGATTAATTTTGATATCTCGCATCCTTTCGCCAAAATAATTATTTAAACTCCAAAAAAAATTTTTAATAAAAATTTTCAGAGAAGAAAAAAAATGTATATGATATTAATATATAAATAATAACAATTATCGTTGATAATAAGTATCATTTTTCATTCGAGAGTATGTTAGTATTTTGCAACGACCATTAATTGTATGAATGTGTGCCATAAAGAAACATTAAACGTTATTTAGTACATAAAACATAAACTTAATTTTAATTTTTTGCTTACAGGTAGAATAGCCGCTATTCTATTCGGGCTCCTGGCGTTGGCAATCGGTATTATTCTCAGTAGTATACCTTGGGTTGATTACGTTATTTTAAGAGTAAGTATATATTATTAACTGATAAAATTTTTTTCCCTCATAATTTTAGCTATTAAAAATCCTCCGTTTAATTTAATAATCCTTAAAGCGTTAAAATTCATCGTAAAAATTTTTATTTTCAATAAAAAAAAAAAAATAAAATCAATTGTTATTAATTGTGTAAATATTTCATAAAAAAATATGAATCAATTGAAATAAGCAACGTATAATTTACAATTACAATAGTCAATAAATAAACTATAATCAACCGTAAGATAATTATCAATCAACAAACACTGATAAATAAATCAGTGAAAGGATATTTAGACTATGGTTTATAGTTTAGATTTATTACGATATTTAATAATATTCCTATAACATTTGTTCACCGGAACTTTCACATTGCATATGATAAAAAAAATACATTTTATCTCTTATGAAATTAATCATTATTGTTTCGATAGGATTTCAATTTTTTAATACCGCAAAATCGGTAGCGGGATGACGCTAATGTCAGTAATTTATTTAATTAAGATGAGTTAATAATTTAACGAGGTAATTTCGATTTGTTGCAGCAATTAAGGCTATGGAATGGCTCACTTTCGTTTCAATATTGGCAGAAACCCGGAGTTGTTAGACTTACCAAAGTTTATATATTCAATGTTACGAATGCTGATAATTTTTTAAGTTTAAATGAAAAACCAAAACTTCAAGAAGTTGGGCCATTTGTTTATAGGTAAGTTATTTTTTTTTTTTTTTATTAATCTATATTATTAAAAGGACAAGATAAAGTTTGTCTTCAGGATAATATGATAAAATTAATTATTTTTAATTAATAAAAAATTATCATTAAAATTTGAGTAGAAAAGAATTAAAGTAAATTTTTTTAGGGAAAAAAAACAATAAATTAAATAAAAAAATTTCATAAAAATAAATCAACGATGAAAAACTACAAGTATCTCAAGTACGTGAAGATATTTCTCGCTTTACATTAAATTTATCACCCGACTCTCTTAAATTTATATCTTCAATCCTCACAAATCTATTATATATGTTAACTTGTTAAATAGCCTCACGTAAAAATGTAAAATAAAAACAACAAAAATTTCCGTGCTATAATATAAAAATATGAATCCGTAAATAAGGTCGCGTAATTTAAATATAACAATAACATAAATAATAAGAATAATTGAAAGCTAGTGTAATTGAATCCGACTATTCAAATTACCTCTTCATAATGTCCACAATATTAAAATTATTGTAATAGACTGAGCTACGGCTCGGGGCATTCCCAGGGTTATTTAATACGTCAACTCTGTTTATATCTAACGCATCGCTTGTTCCTCTTCTTATTTACCTTGTGTTTTATTTTCTTTACAATAAAATTTTTATCGATCATCTAGACTCGCTACTATAGATAAAAAGTTAAATAAAAAGTCTTGGCTTTAATGAATCTCGGAAAAATCGGCTCATTAATTGAGCAAATAAATTTGAGAATGACGTAACGCAATTAGCTAAGCCGTAAAAATAATAAAAAATAATAATAATATCTAATTGTAAATGAAAGTTATAATCTTCTTTGTACAAGAGTAAAGTCCAGAAGTTGGGTCTGAGTTTCAAAGTGAGAGTACTCTTATATTACATTATATTATTACTATGATATGTGGCATGTACTTACGTTCAACGCCTGGGCAATCATCCCTAGCACCAGCACTAGGAATTATATTTATTATCCCACCTTGATATCGTTATATTATGTATCATGTAGCCCATGTAATGTGGTTAGGCCTCTTATAAATGGAGCTGTCGACTTCCCGTACGTAAGGTTTACGTCAACATTATCCTGGACAAGGTGGTTTATTTACAAAACGAGGATTGAGCTGAAATCAAACAAAAAGTTATATAAATTGATATATTAATATATATGTACGTACAACTCTGCTTTTCCGCTATAAAAAAAAATTGACGTGAATTTCTAAGACCACTTGTCGATGATGTTCGCGTGTCGGCTTTTCTCTTCCGCGTTTTAAATTTGTTTATTAAATTTTATATTTATTAATATATCATACTGAAATTTTCAGAAGTATGACTTTTCTTTAAATTTTTTATAACTAATTAATTATTATAAAATAGTATTTTTAAAAATTCGCACTTAAAATTTTTTTTTTTATATAATTTAATTGTTACAAAAATCTTTAATGATAAGTATTTAAGCTGCATTCAAAAATGCTCTAAATTGGTTTATTTAAAAAAAGATATGTCTCTTAATTTAAATATAATTTTGATAAGTCAGTAAATAAATACAAATAATTAAATATTTACTTTAATAGTAGCACGGTGACCCAATAAGTTGATTATCTAACAATAAATAACACAGGGTTAAGTGCATGTATGCTCACTCGGTGTTGGGTGTTCCAATACTTTCTATTTAAACAATTTACGTTTAAATAATTACATTGCAATTCAACGAGCAGTATGTTATTTAAATAAAATAGCTTTCAAATTTCGCCGTCACAACTCATTGTTTTATAAAAATAATCCACATGTCAAAATAGCAATATCGAGCTTCCATGCGTGACATTAACCGCAACTATCCTCCGAAAAAAAATAAATAAATTATTACATTGCACAATCCGAAAGTATGAGTCCGCGTTTTATTTCTTTACTCCGAAAAAAAAAAAAAAAAAAAAAAAAAAAAAAAAAAAAAACGATGAAATTTTGAGATAAAATTTTCAGCGAGTACGTGGCCGTTTTTTGATACCGCGATTAGGGGAAAAAAATAGTGCTCATATATTACTTTCACATTGTTCTTATATTATGAGAAGACAATTCAAGATAAAAAAGTAAAAGTTGCCCTCTGACAAATTTATTGCACTGTTTACTGTTTCCATTGCACAATTTTATATAATATAAGTTATATTAATTATTAAAAAGAATCTTTTTAATTATCTTAAATCTAGTTGGTTGCTTCACTAAATCCTTGCAAAGCTCGGTCATTGTTCTTGATTGCTTAGCCGGAAAAATGGGTGAGACAATTGCGGTGATTTAGGATAATTACAGGCGCAATCAAATGAAATAATAATGACTTATTTAAATAGACTATTAAATAAAATATTAACTCCTATTGTGGTTGCGGTGGGTATGCAAATACTTTACTTTCTAGCATATAATACGGAAGTTGGTGGTACAGGTCGATGCGAATAAGTTAAACGCGTACTTGTGCTATGTGTTACGAGAGCTATTACATCTTCAAAAGTATGCAACACTGTGTAATAGTCTCATGTAATAATGGCCTATGATTCAATCTTGTGTATCGAACCGATCAAATCACACGAAAGATTATATTATTATACATATATAAGCCTATTATTTACAACTATATATACTTATAAGTACCTCTGTTATTGGCTAATTGGAGAAACAGATATTAGATAAACATTCGTTCTCCTCTTTATTAATTTAACGCTTAAGATGCATGAGAGTGATTATCATTTTTATATTATGGATGATTAAACAATCTTTAGAAAATTTTAATTAATACTTATTTAATTAATTTTGCTATAATTCATCTCTTAAGTTTCGTAATCTTTGGACATTAATATTTTATCGTCAGTTGGTAGTTTAAAATTTTTAAATTACTATAAAAAAATCTAGTTGGTTTAAAAAACATTATTTTAATTGAAAAAAAAATTTTTTTTAACTAAAATAATTTTTTAAGGCTTAATTATTATAAATTAAATTAAAAAAAATTTTTTTTAACTAAAATAATTTTTTAAGGCTTAATTATTATAAATTAAATTAAAAAAAATTTTTTTAATCAAATAATAACAAACTAGAAAGATGAGCTTATCACAACCTCTTAATAAATAAATTTCACAATTAAAAAGTCACATTAAAAATAATAAATGAGATTCTATAAACGTCAATGTTAATGATATTCACCTAGTTTCTCGACTATAAATAAATAATACAATAATGAAAAATCAGTTGGCTAAATTGATGCTTTCTCAACAATATAATGATCAAATATCACGGCAGTAGCTCATACGCTCCAAGCAATTTAGATAAGTAATATTATATAAAAATAACTTAACGCTTAATCATAAGCCGACAATTATATTACGGAGATTGCAGCCAGTAACTTGTCGTTCATCTGCCGTGTCGAATCTGCGGTACTTTCTCGAGAAAATATACGACCTTCTCTAGGTCGCTAATTATTCAGCTTATAAACGAGCATTTATACAATAAAATAAAATTACATAAAAAAGAAAATAATTTATATAAGTTATTCAATATTTTAGTGACCTAATTATCAATTTTTAGTCGACTATAATTCATTAACATTTAACATAATGAATAAATTATTCACTCAACAATTAAAAGGCTGCACGCGATTTTTTTTTTATGCAATTATTAATGTAACTTTAATTGTTCATGGTTGAGTTTAAGGTCAGTGATACAATTAATTTCTCATTTATTATTTATGAGTATATAACATTTCCACCGTAGATATTATAGTAATTTTTTTTCCATTAAAAATCATAAATATAATTATTAAATATTAAAAATTAATTTTTTATGCTAACAAAAATTATTTTTTCCTATAGAAAAATTTTTTTTCTTTATTTCTTGCCTAATTTTAATTAAATTAATTTTTATTCAATAAAATAATTGAATTTTATAATTAAAAATTTGAAATTTTAAAATAATTTTTTTTTTTAATTACAGAGAAGACATGGAAAAAGTAAACATAGTATTCCACAACAACGGCACAGTATCATATCAGCACAAAAAGATCTTGAACTTCGTACCGGAATTGTCTAAAGACAAGGACTTGCGAGTTTTAGTACCAAATATTCCGCTTCTCGTAAGTACCAAAGATTAAATATAAAAACTTCCCGTATTAATTTAATTAAAAATTTAAAAAATTGAAATAAAAAATTAAAAAAATTTTTAAACAATACCTTAATTTTATAAACAGACATTGACGACGCAAAGTAAGAGTTTGCCAAGGTTCCTAAACTTCGGACTATCAATGTTCATAAGCGGGCTGAATCAAAAGCCTTTTGTTCCTGTCACAGCCCAGCAATTGGTCTTCGGATATGATGATCCCCTGGTGAGCATAGCGCACCGATTTTTTCCAAAAGCGCGGCGGCCGATGCATCAGATGGGGCTTCTTCTTGCCGTAAGTCTCCACTGACAATAAAATAATTATTGTGATTATCTTTCAAATCAAACTTGTTTCTTCTTGCTACTGATTAGATTCACCGTTAGCTTCTCAGTGACTAATAAAGTTTGTAATTTATTAGGTGTGAACAGATGAATTTATTAATTAATCACTGAGCAATTAATCGCCTTGCCAAGTAGAACATAAAAATGTTTGATTAATATTTATTACTCTTCAGTAAATTATTGAATTTTTTTTTACTTGCAGAGAAATGGAACGCTGGATGAGGTGTCGACAATTTACACCGGGCATACTGATATGAAACAGTTCGGGCTTATTAATAAGTTGAACGGCCTAGATCGGCTTCCGTATTGGGAAGACGAGCCCTGTAATTCTATAACTGCTTCAGAAGGTAATTAAAAATTGATAAGTTGTTGGAAATTTGCGTATTTTAGCTCAAAGATCAAAGATAGGATAAAATTGAAAAGAATATTTTTTGTAGAGAATTAAATTTTCTATAAAAAAAATCTCTTATCATTTTTTTTTATTTTCAATATTTGACCCAGAATTTCAAATTCTAATTTGAATATTCAAAATTTAGATAAGTTTTGTAGTTATTAATGTTTGTTTGTTTGTTTATCTGCAGGGTCATTTTTCCCTCCTCGAGACAGCACAGGTGCAGACGTAGTCCACGTTTGGGATAAGGACCTCTGTCGAGTGTTACCACTTCAGTACCGAGGACCTGTCGAGAAGGCAGGCATAAACGCAGATCTTTACACACCCACAGACGATGTTTTTGACCCGCCGAGTGTTAAAAAGCCCGACAATGAGTGCTTCTGTCCAGACGATCCAACCAGTTGTCCGCCCAAGGGTCTCCAGAACATTAGTCCTTGTCAATACAGTGAGTCATTCAATCCTTTATTTATTTTCTCCAGTTCTGTTTAGCCTTCTTCTATTTAAATCTTGACCAGTTTAGGTTCATTGACCAAATTCATTTCTTCTTATTTTTCTTCTTGCGGGTTTGTCCAATCAGTTTTATTTATAAACGAAACGATGAAAAAAATTTAAAGATGTTGTTTCTGTTAATAAATTCACTGGTAAGAATCATTACTGGTAAATTTATTCATTAATAAAATCCAAATCCAGTACTTAAGTTGAATTTTTATCCCGAAAAATAATATAAGTATAAATATTTATTTTATTAATATTGTTGTTATTTTTTAGGCGCACCAGTTTATTTATCGTTTCCTCACTTTTATAAAGCTGATCAAAAGCTTACTGATGCTGTTGTAGGCTTGAAACCAGTGCCAGAGTTACATGAAACTTATTTTAAAATTCAGCCTGTAAGTATTTCTTTTTAATTATTATTATTTCTTTTACTTTAAATAAATTATCATATTTTTTTTGCAAAAAAAAAATGATCAATCAATAAATTTAATTTATTTAAAATAAAAAAGCAAACTCACAAAATTATTAAATATTTTTGTAATAAAAAAATAATAAAAAAAATTTTTTAACAGAAACTAGGAGTACCTGTCGAAGGAAAAGTGCGAGTGCAATTGAACCTAAAAGTAGAAAGACAGCCGGACATAACAGCAGTTAAAGATTTTCCGGACATAGTATTCCCGATAATGTGGATTGAGGAGGGAATCGATGAGCTGACTCCCGCAATAAGGAGGTGGATCTACCTGGCGACTACCTTCGCGGATATCGCGGTGCCGTGTATAACGTACGGACTTATTCTAGTCGGTATGGTTGTTCTCAGTACGATAACGATAAAAGCGTACACCAACGTCCTGACAACGCAAGAAGCCATCGAACTCGGCAAGAAAACTATAAGAAGAGGCTCCTCGTTCATCGTAAATGGGCAGCATCGCACCCTCGTCGTCAAGGATTCGTACATTTTATTAAATCATAATTCAGAGGATGCTAGGCCTATCGTCGAAGTGTAATTTTTAATTTAATACATATTTTAACTTCCATTCATTATTATTATTAATTTTTATTTTATAAGAGTGTATTTTAAGTGAACTAAATGCTCATTGTGCTCAATAACTTTTATATTTTTACAAACTTCTCATTTTGAGATTTAATTTAAGACTTTCGAGTGAGTTTTTATAAAAACAATTTATTTTAGTGCTTTATTATAATTATTTTATTTTTTATTATTATTATTAATAGTATTACGATTAATATTAATACGACTAATTAATTAG
This sequence comes from Cotesia vestalis, assembly GCA_000956155.1. Classification (NCBI taxonomy): domain Eukaryota; kingdom Metazoa; phylum Arthropoda; class Insecta; order Hymenoptera; family Braconidae; genus Cotesia; species Cotesia vestalis. The sequence continues at coordinate 10,407 of JZSA01001375.1, forward strand.
TTGAATTTAAATAAGTTTTGACAAAAGCTCTCTTGTCGGATTTTTTTATTTCTACCTCTGCATTCTACGAACACTTTATTTGTTCGTGAGAATATTTAAATTGATAAATGTTGAAATAGCGTTAAAAAAATAAAGCACCAATGCTTAAGCGTTTTAAGTGTGCAGAAAAAAATTTTTAAAAATAAGAGGTTTTATATTTGTAATTCATTTTGATTAATATCAAGAATTATTCGTATAAAAAAAGCTGAAAAATTTTTAGGAGGAAAGAATAAATATTATTTTTTTTTTATTAAAAATATTTATAAAAATTCTTCAGTTAAAATTTTCAGCTTTTTTTAATCAGATAATTAATGGTTTTAAATTTATGTCATTTATTCTTAAAATTTTTTATATTTATACTGAAAATTGCACACCTCAGGTGTGCTAGCATTTAACTTACCTCAGATGAATCATTTAGAATTTTTTCATTATTGAAAAGTGGTGCTCATTGTTGACTTTAGGGGAATATTTATCTGAAAATAAAAAAAAAATTGTTTACTTTTATAATTAAAAGGAAAAAACAAAAAAAAATATTTTTTTAAATAAAATTCATCGACTGAAAACTGAAAAAAAAAATAAGTTAAGAATAAAATGACATTGCGTCGAAATAAAAGCTAAAAATTCAAAAAAAAAAATAAATTAATAAACTATTAATTTATTTATTTAACTGAAAATAAAAATTACTTAATTATAAAATTGTAAAAAATAGGTAAATTTTTATAAATAAATTAAAGAAAAAGCAATTAAAATTTAATAGACAATAAAATAATGAAGAGTCAATGCCAAACAGCTGAAAAAATTAATTAGATTTTTTTTTAAATATTCAGTTTGTATTTTTAAACCCATAATTACTTCAAGGACATGTGCAATCATGATAATTGAAAGTACTATACCGGGATTGTCATTGTGTCGCTGACACAATGACTTTTACTACTGAGTTTTTTACAAATCAATTTATTAATTATTACTGATTAATTATTTTAAATTACGGCGAGGATAATTTATTTAATATTTAATTTCTCAGCGACTCATCTAACAGCTAAATATTTATTCATACAGATAAAATTTTTTTAATTGACATTATTGAGTGCGAAGAATATTAAAATTTAATTTATTTATAAAAATCTGATTAATTATAAATATTGTTAAACAATTTAATAAAAAATAACTAAATAAATGCTCAATTAATGAACCTCGTTTTTAATTATTCATAAATAAAATATGATGTATTTCTTCTTTATTATTAAAGAGACAACTTCAAGTTAAAAAAAAAAAAAATTGCCAGCATGAATTTAAAAAAATTGTTGGTTAAATTTAAAAATGTATAATATAAATATAATTATGCTCGAGGAGCAGGTGATTATGGAAGCGATTATTGATCGCTTCTAATGCTCGGGGACCTGCGCGCTTCAGTATTTTGGCGTCGACAACACAAACGTCATGTTTTATTTAGACTTTTGTATTTTTATCAAATTAGTAGTGATATTAAATTTTGCAAACAGTGAAAATTTGTTGGTCCAGACCGGAAAATTCTCAGAAGACGATGTGCAAATTTGCTTGGATAGTTTTGCGGTCCACACGGACAAAATAATACGGACCCAAGACTCACTAGCTCTCGGGGCCAAGTATCTGATGGAGGCCGAGGTGGACAATCGACAAGATTGTTTGAAACTTTGTTGCAAAACCAATGAGTGCGATGTTTTTGTCTTTGAAGAAAAGGTTTTTATTTCTTCATTTTATTCAGAATTATTTTTTAATCTAATATTAGATTAAATATAATCTTATTATTGTAGTTGTATAGATTCATAATATTTGACACAATTAAATTTTTTATAAAAAAAAATTATATTATTAATTTACTGAGTTATCAACTTCAACTTTAATGATAAAATAAAAAATTCATGGGTTATTATTTATCATAAAATATTTTTTTAAATTCTTGTAGTAAAAAAATGAGAACATGGTTGTTGTAAATTTTTTAATTTACAAGAATAAAATAAAAAAAATTTTATTAAACAATTAATACTGTATTTTTTTAAATTCTAATTATAAAAAAAGTTTCTTTAATAGTTTAGTATGAATTTTATTGCTATTAAAAAAATTTTATAAAAATCTCACTAGAGTAATAAATTTTTTTAAAAAAATTTCCAACAACCATGACCCAACTTTGTTATTGTACCAAAACAATTTTTTACCTAAAAAAAACTAATCCTATAAACATTTCCCAGAAACAAGGAAGCTGTTATTTATTCCACTGCGGGCCGCCTCACGACTTCAAATGTAAATTTACCAGACACGTAAATTACAGCAGCGCAGTGCTGACGAATCTGAACATCAGATCTCACACGCACTCGGAGGAGCAAATGCGTCATAGTCAGCAGGAACACGAGCTGAAGTCGCTGAGAAAAATGGTGGAGAGACCGCTGGAATACTCGTACACACCAGCGTCAATAGTAATCCAGCCAGCGACGGAAATTCCAGAGGTGATAAAGCCAATCCCGACCACCTCTCGACCAATAAAGCCTGGATGCAGCCGAAACCAGTACGAGTGTCGCAGCTCCCACGATTGCATAGCAATTTACAACGTCTGCGACGGGATTCCCCAGTGTTCGGACGCCTCCGATGAGGCCAGCGACCTGGGGTGTCCAACGGAAAAACCCACGTCTCCCCCGGTCGCCGGACCGCCCAGACCACCTCCCCCGCCTCCAGAGCCTCCGGTTCACGAGCCTCCGGCCCTCGAGCTCAAATATCCTCTCCATTATAAATACCCACCCGTACAAAGGTTCGGGAATCCCGAGCTGGCCAAAACCTGGCACCAGGTCTACCCCCAGCAGACTGTCCAGTATCCTCTGCCTCAAGTACCTAACTACGGACCCGGCTATGTCAACGCCTGGGACTATCGGCAGATGTACGACCAGCAGACGGCTTTTAACAAAGACGCTTTTCCTGTAAATCCGAAAGACAACGGGCTGATGCCGCACTACGCGGAAAGACAGCATATTTTTAATCATAAAAGACCTGGCGGTGATAGTAATCCTGAAGAAACTCCTTACCTTGACCCCGAACGCTTCGATCCTTACTACCCCAGACAGCTCCACGAGTCCTGGCAGCAACCAGGTCCTCTTCCTGATGCTCCCAAGTTAGTTGTCACCATTCCTCCCGTTAGTTTAGCGAGAAAAGAGTCTCGGCTTGATGGAAGTCATCCTGATGCTAAAAATGATAAGGTGATTAATTTATTTTTATTTTTATTAAATTAGCCGACATTTAAAAATTTTTAGAATTTTTTTTTATTGAAAAAAAAAATATTAATGGAAATTTTTTATTGATTTTTAATTTGATTTTTTCAGGAATCAGCTGATGGAATATCAACCAAGGAGACTGTCAGCATAAAAAAAGAGTTGGAGACTCAGAAAATTGTCAGTAAGGAGGCTAAAATTTCTGGGGATAAAACTGAGCATTTGAGTGGTAAAGATAAAGACCTGGTGGACAATAAAAATGGGCATGTTGAGAAAGTGAGTGAAAAGGCGGAGAAACATGAAGTGAGGGTTCATCACTATGCTGAACACTTGCAGAGTCATAACAAAGATGTTAGTAATGAAATATTGAAGCCCAGAGGAGCTGTGATATCTCTGGCGCTTGGGCTGACCGTCACCGCAATGATGGTCGCTTTGTTTACCTGTAGGTTGAGGGTACTGAGGAAAAGGGGCAAGCGGCATGGACCTTTTGCCCATGACGCTGATTATCTAGTCAATGGAATGTATCTGTAATATATTTATGTTGATGTTATATTTAATGTCTTGTTTTTTTCTTACCTTTGGTCATTATTTGTGATACTAAATTAGCACACATTTGATAATTTTTTATTTTTTTTATCAATAAAAATTGCACTTGGAATTTTTAAAATTTTCTACATGTCAAATTTTTTTTTTTTATTTTTTTCAATAAAAAAATTCCAATTTAATTTTAATTCATATTTATAATACTGAAGTTAGCTGACATCTGATATATGTCAAAAAAATGAATTGTTGCTTTTTTTTAAATGTTTTTTTTTTTTTCATCAATTAATTTATTTTTTTTAGTTTAATAATTTAATAAATAAATAAAATAATTTATTTAATAATTTTTTAGTAATTTATTTGTGGTAAAAACTCAAAAAATTTGAAAGTTGTCAGCTAACTTCAGCTTTATTCATATTCTGACATTTTTGGACTCACCGGTGAGAAGTATGAGATTGAACTTTTGAATTATTAGTTTACTCTGACTAAATTATCATCTAAAATTAATTTTCATAAATAAGAACAATAAAAAATAATTATTTGTAATAATTAAATTACTAATTGTCCATTTTTCATGAATTTTCTTGAAGAAGAAAAAAGAACAAGTCACCGCCGCGCCATTTTCGGAAAAACTAGTTCTTTTTTTGGCATGTAGAGGGCGCGCGCTATTTAAGCGCGCCAATTTTAAAAGCTGCAAATATGGGTTGCAGTCTTTTAGTTAGATTCAACTCAAAAAATTGAATAACTTTAAAAAAAAAAAAACTTGAATAACTTTTAAAAAATTAAAATAACTTATTTTATAACAGCTGAGAAAAAAAATGAATAATTATAATAAAAGTGAAAAAAAAAAGACAAGTAAATAATAAATTTCGGTAAGTTTAAAGGTTAAAGTTATATAAAAAAGTTTCTAAGTGTATTTTATAGTAAACGTATACAGTCAAAAAATCATTAAATTCCACTAATTAATTAATAATTATTATTATATAATTTAATAACGCAATTTATAGTCTAAGATAAAGCCCATGCATTGGAATTGCTTTTATTCATTTATTATTATTATTATTATTATAATTTAATCAATTATTTATACTTATAAAAAACGAGTACGTTAGAAAATAATGATTAAAATAAAAAAAATCTTAAAACTACTGCTACAAATAATAAAATAAAAAAACAAGAGAGAGCTCGTTAAAACAAAAAGTATGCATTATAAGTTACACGTCTTTTTGTCTATTTTTAAATACAATATATTACAGTGAAACACACAATTATAATTTATTGTTATTAATTATTATGTCTAGTATTTTTCATAATCTTACGCTTTATTACTTTAGTATTAATATTATTATTATTATCAATTATTGTAATTATAATTATAATTTCTATTATGCTGGAACTCAAGTATTAGAGTCAGCAAAGTCGTGTAATGGGAGACTAATTATAACATTTAATTTATTATTTTAAAACTTCCTTTTTTACTGGACCAACTTTTACTTTTTTCATCCTTCTTTTTATTTATTATTTTTTTAATGATACTAAACTTCAGTGGCTGTGCAACAGTAACTGTAATTGTAATAAATAATTAACATAAAGATAAATATTATGCTACTGCGGCAGTGTGCATTTCGGACTTTTTTTTTTAAAAACAATTCTAATAAAATTGTTTAATTTTTAATTATTTTTTTACCTTCTCATTAAAGTCTTACCTCCATTTTTTCCAATCGTCCTTTTTTAACTCAAGGAGAATCGTTAGTTACAAAAGTTTCAAGTTTAATTTTACGGATTTTGGTATATTATTATTATTTTTATTATTATTATTATTGAAATATTTATTAGTTTTTATAATAATAATTATCATTAGTCAGTTAATTGTATTATTTATAAATTATACAAATTATTAAATCGGTAAAAAAATTATAAATTAATTTTATTCATTTAAATTACTTAATTTTATTATTGTTAAACCTTTAATATTTTTTAATTATTTTCTGTTGATATTTTATTAAAAATTTTTATTTAACTAAATTGCTAAATAATCTCATTAAAAATAAAACGAGTAAAAAAATTTATTGACAAAATAATTAATCAAAAAAAAAAAAAAAAACTAACGAACCTCCTCAAAAAAAATTTTTTTTACTTTCTACAATTTAATTATACGCATTTAATGTCTGGGTGAATTACTTCAAGGATTTTTGTCACGCTGCCGACAGGATTACACGTCTAATTAGTGACAGTTTATAACAAATAGCATTTGCACATAAAATAAAAATTAAAACGTTATTCAAACAGTATATTATTACAAGGTTTGTTTATTTTTTTTATCTATTGGATTTGCCATTAACGTTTATATTTTATTTTTAATTAATAATAACTTTACTTTTAATAATAATTATTATTTATTTGCTTTTCATCTCTATCAATGTATATTTATTTATATATTTATATAATATGAGTATTTTTTAATATGTTGAAATTTTTTTTTTAATTTTTTAATATTTTTTTTTTTTTTGTTTGATATACTTAACTACGGCTCACAACTAATTATCAATGGAGATAGATCCTTAAAACATTCAAAACAAGTTTGGAAGTGGAGTACATACAAAAAAAAACCTATCTAAAAAAAAATAACGTAGAACATGAGTACAAAAACCGCTTCACATGATTTATCCGCTAATTTTAACAAAGACTCGTAGTTGAAAACGTATTTTGTGATTTTTTTTTTTTTTTTTTTTTTTTTAAATTATCTTATTGTGATTTTTTTTCCTGTTTGTTTAGTTTTCTGTTATTTACTTTTAAAATATCACTTACGCGAATACCTTAGCAAGTGCATCAGCTCCGGCGCTCGCGATAAACGGTAACGATGGATGAAACGCAACGTCTAAAATACTTTCATCGAATTTCTTACGATGTGCTGTTATTTCTTGTACGCAAGTCTTGTTATCAATATTCCATAATCTTATACTGCAATCATGACCTAGAAAAAAATAAAAAAAAAAATAAATAAATAATTTTATTTCTATTTTAATAAATAATTTTTATTTAGACTAAAGCTAGCTGAAGCAGTCGAGTTTGATTAAATATTAATCTCGATACATCAATCAGTTGATTGGGTCGAGGTTTAATTAATTAAATCTATCACGGTTGCTATAAGAGTAAAAATAAAATCCATAGTCTATAATAGTGGTGATATAAAAATAAAAAATAATAATACGTACTGCCTGATAGTAAATAGAGCCCGTGGGGATCCACAGCGAGACTAGTGACGGCGTCCAAATGCGCGACCATAGCGTGTGCAAGACTGGCACTACGATGATCATAAAATCTAATGTGTCTGTCTTCATGAGCCGCAACAATTAACGATTGTAGTGGGTGGGCTACTACGCGATTAATGCCTTTAGTACCATTGCCCTCGAGTCGCGATACAACGGCTCCTGTTTCGGCGTCGAATATCAGACAAGCAGCTTCGTAAGCAACTACTATTTTGTGTGGTTCATCTCTTACAAAATCTACAGATGTTGGAATGCCATCTGAAAATTAGGAGTATTTTTATTAAATTTAAAAATTAATAATAATAATAATTGATAAATAAATTAATGTATAAATTTAATAATTAATAAAAAAAAAAAAATAATACCTTGTTCAGAAGTATACGTATTAAGCAATGGTACTTTGCTCTGTGGATTCCACAGCTTGACTGTACCATCAGCACTCACAGACAGCAACTGTGACCGTGGATGGAACATACTCAGTCCCCAAACAGCGTCAGTGTGTCCAGTCAACGTCTGACTGAGTACTCCGGGCTCATATGAGTCGTAGGGATCAATATTACCTGAAGGTACTGACCAACAGTGTATCATACTGTCAAGTCCGCCGCTGTAGCAGCGATTCCCGGAGTTACACATTGCCAAGCACAACACCGGTCCTGTGTGCGATCTGAATGTGTAGAGCGGCTCGACGTCAAGAGACGCGGACTTTTTAGCCGGGACTGTTTTTTGCAGATTCCACAATTTCAGAGTGTGGTCATCGCTCGCTGTTATCAGTACTGGATCTGTTGGGTGGAAGACGAGGGATCTTACGCAATCAAAGTGAGAACGTAAGATATTCTTCGCGTTCCATGTTTTTCTAAATATTTCTCTTGGCGCAGCTGACATCTGCAAATTTATTTTGTCATTCTATTTTATTTTTTTTCTAAGTGTAAATAAATTTATTTATTAAATAAAAAACTTACGTCGTAGGTTACTTCCGCATCATTATTGACAGTCAATTGGGCTAAATCGCCGAGCCTCTCCATTGCTGCAAGACGCTCTTCTGATTTTGTTGGAGCTGAAATAAATTTAATTAATTAAGTAAATCTATTCATTATTTAATAAATCGAAATTCTATTTATTTATTGCTCGTATAAATAAATAAATAAATAAATAAATAAATTAATTAACTAACCGATATAATTAGAGTGAAATGTCATAGCCGGTTTGGGTTGCAATTGATCTTCTGTTTCTGTAAGAAGATTCAATTCATTGAATACTTCTTCAGCTTCGACATCGACATCTTCAACCAACATTATCGATTCCTTATTCTGCTTCTGCTTCTTTACGTCTTGATCGTACAACTCATCTTCATTCTCGACGTCCTCTTCCTCCACGTCAATGTCAGTGTGAGCGAGAAATTCAAAGTTAGCCATCACAGATGCCTCTGTGTCGAATATTATTGCTTCCGTGAGTGATGATGGCTGCTGCTATAATGATTTTCTCTATCAATTAATCGATAAGGGCAATTAAAAAAAAAAAAAAAAAAAAAGCACAGTACGGGCTACGTAAAAATAATCGCATGTGCATGACTGTTTAAGTGTACGTGTGTCTACAAATAATTCTAATTATTTATTTTAAACTCTACTAATATTTAAAATAAATATAGGAGATACTTTAATTTATTTTAACTGGATAATTAAATTTTATAATAACTACTGACATTTTTTTCCCGCTTTCGTCATACTATACCTACTTCCTCACAAATGTGTAACTATGTAAGATGTAGAAAAAATTCATTAAAATGTAATATTGTTGTGTATTAAGTTTATAAAATAAAAATAATTAAATTAAATAAATAAATAAAAAAATTGACTAGTTTTGTTATTTACCTCTACCTTTTTTGCTGCTACACTTCGTTTGTAGTTAGTATTATACCGCACACGTTTTGTTGCCGTTTCGTTACCATTTATAGCCGGTGTATGAATCTCTTCGGTATCAGCATTATTATTTAAACCGAGTAATGAACGTACTCGATTTGATCTTACATCAATAATTGTGTCAGTGTATCCGATTTCTTGTAAATATCTAAATTTTTTTAAATTTTATTATTTTTTAATATTAATCTTAAATTATTGCTTGTAAATTTATTCTATAATTTTTTTTTTAAAAAATCATTACTAAAAAATAAAAAATATTCAAGTTACTTATAGTAATATTTAATGAAAATTAATTTATGAGATATTTAATAATTATAAGAATTTTTTTAACAAATAAATTTTGGCAAAAAAAATTGACATGTAAAAATTTTAAAAAATAATAAATGCAATTTTTTTTTAAATAAATTTTTTTGTTAAAAAAAAAATTAAAAAATCTTCAAGACTGCTATCTTTAATGTCATTATTATTTAACAAATAGTTTTGTAACTAATTGAATAAAGTAAAGAGTTTAATACTTATTTAAAAAAACATTTGAAATCATATATAAAAGTATTAGATAGAGAGAGCTTTTGAGGCTTCCTTTTAAGATAGTAAATAAATAAATAAAGTGTCCGTTCCGATGATAAGCTCTTAACATAGTTAATGATCAATTGTTTAGCGCAATATAAACTCTAAGTAGATATTAATTATTATCTTACTCTCGTAATAACTGACGTCCTTGTCGCCATGATATATTACTGACGGATGAAAAGAATGCCTCGTCATCAGCACCACCACCTTCAGATCCATCACCTGTGGTGCTCTCCTCGTATAGAGGCGGCTTTCCATCCCCCTCGATTCCAATATCCGTTCCATATTTCAATACATGGTATTTTGCCCTTAATAAAAATAATAAAAAAAATATTAAACTTATTTTATCGATTTATTTTTCCAATTTTCAATTCGGTAAAAATTGGCTTTAAATTTTTGGAGTAAATAATAATTAATATAATAAAAATTTTATTACCTTTCTTGTTTGAGAGCATACTCAAGCATTTTTATCCTTCTTACTAAATCATTTTTCAAATTTTCTTGAGCTTTTCTTTCTCCTTGTAAAAAAGCTATTCTAGCCTACAAAAAAAAATTTTATTATAAAAATATTTTATATAAAAAAAAAATTATTTTTTAATTTGACAGTAAAGATTAATTAATTTAGCGCTTACTATTTTTAGATTAATAAATTAAAAATCAATTGCAATCATTATAAATCAAACTCTTACATTCTGATCTTATCAATATATTTTATTATTTACGCTGACAACGTGTAATTGCACTAGTACATTGCATTTAATTGCATTGTAATAAAATTTCTATTTATTATCATTAAGATAAAAATAAAAATACTATTTATATACTTGTTAACATAAATTAAATCGGCAATTAAATACTTTTACTCCATTTTAACAATGGCTAGAAATTTTCAAATTTAAATTTTAAATTAAATGAAACTTTTATTGTTTCAAATTACATTTTTTTTTTTTATTAAATTTCATCAAAATTTTTTATGAAAATTAATTTATTAATTGACACACATTTTAATGGTAAAATAAAAAAACAATTTAATGCGTCAATAAAAATAGTAAAATATTATGATACTGAAGTTAGCCGTCAGCGGTCAATTAAAAAAAATTTTTTTTTATTGAAAAATTATTCTAAAAAAATTAAAGAAAAAATTTCACATGTAGAAAATTTAAAAAATCACTTATGCAATTTTTTAAAAATATTTTTTTGTTCTAATTTAATTATTAAAAAAAATCAAAAATGTCGGCTAACTTTACTATTATACTTCAGTGTCATAAATAATTAACTTAAAAAAATTTAAAATAATTTTATATTTCCCCTCAATAATGTTTATGAAAACTAAAGGCTGATCGGCTATTTTCAGCATCAAAGTAAACTTTAATTCTCCAAAAAATCAATCGAATAATTTGATAAAAATAAATAAAACAGCGCATTAATGATTATTTGATGACCGAATCTAAAAAAAGGAAATGAAAATGATATCAGACGTTAAAATGTCAGATGACAATTAAAACAAAGTCAAAAACTAGCTATATAAATAATAAACTAGCAAATTAGATAAAATAAAATAATAAATTTAGTAAAAAAATAATAAATAAAATAAAATATAAAATAAAATAATAAATACCTGAAATTCAGCTCTGTCTAATTCCCATTGGGATCTGTCAAGCTCAAAACGAGCCCACTCGTGCTGTATGAAGTGTAGAATTCCAGGCATCGAGTACTGTGGTCGTTGATCTTTATTATTACCATTACCACTAGCATTATCACTGTTTTGATGTTTGTCATTTGAAGGTGATACATTAACACCAGCTGACGACAATGGTCCATTGTGATTTTGTGAAGTTGAACTGGAGTTATCCTCCATTATGGGACCGCAACACTGGCTGGGCACCTTCATTTCATGACACGGCGGCCATTACAGCAACTGTGCCTTTTTACCCTCACTGACACACGACACCAACAAACACCATCACACTGCTCCCTGGGTGGAACGTGTGCAAGACCGAGACAAAGATACTACTTCACTTTTCTTCCCTCTCCCTTCTTTCCTCGTCACCGTTTTCTTCTCCCTCCTTGTCTTTCTCAGCTCTGAAAAGATATTACAAGATGCTTCAAACCTTGATCGTATCCACACATCAAAACTCACACTTACCGCTTGCCTAGACTCAGACTAGATAAATACTTGACAAATACACTCACTAATTACAGCAATAAATACATTTATTTATTCCAATAGTTGCTCGAGGCTCCAATGTTAAATTATTAGTTAGATCTAGATCTCTGGTACTCACTTAAAACCCACTAAATTCAATCTTCAATCGCGAATCGCGAATTACGAATATTAACACCGGGTTCTCAGGATTATTTACCATTGTACGGATAAAAATATATATCGAATAAATATCTACGCTGATTGGATGTTTAATTGAGAGCCGACCAATCACAGCTGACCACTTTTCTCCGCTGTCGTTTTTTGTGGACACTTTTTAAGCTGAGTGAAAAAAAAAAAATATAAAAATAAATATTGTAATTTTTTTTAAAAACAGCTGATCGATTTTTTATTTTTTAAAAAAGTGAAATTAAATTTTTTTTTCTTAATTTTTTTATTTAAAAATTTGAAGTTGTTAATAATTATTATTATTAATATTTAATTAATCTTTTAATTTAATTAAAAAAATTAAACTGACACTTTGACAGTCCACATATTTATATTTTCCCGCAAATTTAAAACTCACCAGATGGCGCAAAATAAAAATCGATAAGCGCGCATCGATATCTGCGTAAGTAATTGACGCGCAGCTAAACTAAATGACCGCCATTTTGTACCATCGACATTATCGTTCGTGTGTTCAGGCGACAAGCATTTTGTAATCACATTCTATAATAAAATAATATACACAGCGTCGTTTTTACATTTAAAGGACAGCTATTTAATTTACAGTATGCACGTGTGAATAAATTAAAATATATATCCATATAAATATATTAAACATCATCATTTTTAGAGTTAGTTTGGTGAGTTTGCTATTTTTTAAGGAACAAAATTAATATAGTAATTTATCATTACTATACATACATATATCTACGTCTTTCTTATTCGATATAACACGTCAATATACCTATATATACTGATAGATATAAAACATGGAAATACTTTCTGGTAATGGCGACCATTTATGATATTTACACAGTCTTCAATAAATAATTGTTTCAATACACAATTATTTCAATAAAATCGTCTCGCATGAATTTTTTTTTTTTTTTTTAATTAAATAATTTATTATTACATTTTATGACACTGAAGTTGGCAGACATTAAAAATTATTTTAAAATTTTATAATAATGCAATTATTATAAAAAAAATTAAATTAAAAAATTCCACATGTGAAAATTAATAAAAATTACGAGTGAAAATTTTTAGAAGCATTTTTTTATTGTAATTAATTTGTTATTAAAATTTTTAAAATTGACAGCTGACGGCTAACTTCAGCATTATTACATTTTGAACCTTGCGACGATTATTTACAGTAAATTTTTTTTTATATTTTTATCGCCCTATATTTTATTTTATATAATATAACATAATATGTGTATACATATTCATATACATATATATATTCAATAAAAAAAATAAAATTTTGAGTATTAATTAAATAAATAAAATGTGTGTATGTGTGTGTGTGCAAAAAGGGAGGGATGTAATTATTTTTAAAAATGAGTGTTAAAAAAAAAAATGATCAGCAATAAAAAATAAAAAAAAATTCTATTTAAATTTAATTTGCATTAATTGAACGAGAAAAAAAGTTCATCTGAAAGAATCAACGTCGGAAACAAAAACAAAAATGATTGTGTTGCAGGATAATTAGGCAGCAGTGGATGTGTTTTTCTGATATTTAAGCTGATTTACACAACATGACCACAATAATTTTGGAGTGCACTTACGAAGATCGAATTTAATGAATTTACTGCAAATCGATTACGTATTTTTTCGTTGTCGCAATTGAAAATAAAATTTAAATTGAAACAAACCCTGCGAAATAATTATAAGCGACGTTGTTTTACTGCACCGGTATCCAGAGTCCAGATATTTGTCTCTCAAGTTCCTGCTAAGGTAATTCGATTCAAAGTAATTCAAATGTAATAAAACAAATAAGTATTTATTTAAATTAATTTCTCATCATTGACAATATTTTATTCACTTATTTTATTTTTTATTTTTTATTACAATACTAAGCTGTCTTTTGTTTTTTCTTAACATTTATTATATATTTTAAAGTTTTTATTTTATTTATATATCCTGAGGTAAGTAATAAGTTACCGAGCCGAGAATCGAGGATTTTAATTATCTCCTAGAGGTGTAATAAATATCAGAATAAAATTTTTTTATCAAGTTCTTACACTTGAATACATTCCCGGAGATTTGAATAAATAATCTGGTCGGATAAAATTACTGTTAATCTCTCTGTATCTAATAAGATTTCAGAGGTTTATTTATTTATTGATCAGCTTATTTTTTATTAAAAAGATTAATCAACTGTGAATTGTAAGCTCTGACTTTTTAGCTATTATCAAATGTTTAATACTGTTACCAAGCTGATTTTAAATTACATCCTACAATTTACACCGAAAAAATTAACTTGATAACAGTATTTGGATTCGGTCTATTGATTTATAAATTTATATTCCGTTGAATAAATATCACTAAAAACTATTTGATAAGAAAACATCTTACGGATAAGTATCCGGTGATTTAAAAATTAAACAGCAGAGTTTTTAACTCTGCTAAAATAATAAAAAAAACTTAATTTATTTTATTTTAAATAATTGGAACCAGCTCTCATTTTTTGATTCAAATTGTTATCAATTTTTTTTTTAATTAATGAATTAAATGATTTAATTAAAAAACTACCTGATAACAGTACTTATAATTATTCAGTCTATTCTTCTTGAAATTATACAAATTAAGCACAGTGTGATTTTGAAACACAATTTTTTTTTAATTTAATTATTTAAAAATTAACAATTTAAATTTTCAGGATAAAAAAATTTTTTATTAAAATATAAATAAAACTTGGCACCTTTATTTACTCAAAAAAAAAATTCTATTACGATACAAATTGAATGAGAGTGGAGTGTGAGATGGGTTGGCTATTAATCATAAACTAAGTATCAATGTGTACCAGCATTGAAGCTCTTATCTAATCAGCACTTGAATATCCATCTAATCGTTCTGATACGATCGTTATTAATACTTGTGATTGTCTAATAAAATAGCGGCGGTATTTTATGGAGCAGTAACTCATCGAAGGAGATTCAGCGTGCCTGAGGACGGAAACAATAATCTTTCACACAAATATATTCTTATCTATGCTTGACAATATTCTATTTAAATAATCTATATTATTAAGAGAATAAGAAAAATTTTGTATCTAGAATAGTCATACGATAAAATCGGCTTTTTTTTAAATGAAATTTAGTGTCATTGCAAAGGTCTTTCATATCATTCTCATCGATAATTAATTTATTATGATAAGTATTTATGCTGCATTAAAAAATGCTCTATCTCTAGATACATAATTAAGAAATGACTTTGTATCTTGAGAACGATTGACATTTTTAAAAATATAAGCTCACCACGACATTATACTCATCGAGACCTTTCATTTGAGTACCCACATCAATTTTTCATATATTTTGTATATTTATATATATTATATATATGAAAAATATATTAAAAAGGCATGTGGGTACTCACATGAAAGGTCTTGATGAGTGTAACATCGGAATGAGCTTATATTTTTAAAAACGTCAATAGTTAAAAAAGTACAGCCCAATTCAACAAAATTCATTATTTAATAAATCAAAATTTTATTTATTTATATCACGGCAGTCACATAGTGACTGCAAGGTTGCTAGATTTTATTATTAACAATTTCTTATGTCTGAAGCACAGAACACTTGTTGACTCTGAAATCTTTTTATGATTTCTCGATTGCTGGTGATCTTGCTGCTGGATAATTATTTATTGCTGCTGAAAAAATCTCGACGCTAGTTGCAATTACTTCAATTGACACTTGGTTCGTCTGCAAACAGAGGAATCTTTAATTAAAATAAGCTTTCTTAGTTTAAGATCGAATTTATTACTATTTTTATTTACTATGATCGTCTTAGGCGGTTAAATTTTTATCTTAGAAGCATTTCAACAGTATATCAGAGAAATAACAATAGTTATTAATAATAAATCTAAAATATAAAAAGTTTTGGTAAAAACCCTGACAATTAATTAACTCGTTCTTGACTTCCCTTCGGTTCCAGATATCAAATAATCGTGTTTATGTGTGCGTATCTGTAATTAGTCACACATAAGCTGAAAAATGAGCGTTATTATCAGGCTGCAAAATCTGGCGTGGTCTGCGAATGCACTGGACATTCGTCAATTCTTCCGCGGGCTCAGCATTCCCGAAGGCGGCGTTCACATTGTCGGCGGCGAATTGGGCGATGCTTTTATTGCGTTCAGGTAAAGTTGTTTTGTCTCAACAATCCACACAATTATTTTTAGAAAAAGCTGCTCCTATTTTTTTTATAAATTAAGTTGTACTTTTCTATTGTTTCCTCTCTTATAATAATAATAATAATAATAATAATAATAATAATCATCATAGTAGTACCATGGTGGCCACACTATAATCACAAATCTTGGTCGTAATCGCCGTTGGGAAAATTATCATCAAGGAAAATTTTTAATACCAAATTTTTTTTTTAATTTTATTTTTTCTTTATTAAGTCTTAAAAGGCATAAGCTAATGACAGGGTTACTCAATAAAATTATTTATTATTAATTAATAATATTGGCAGAGCTATAAAAAATTTTTTTTTAATTCTACTTTACTCTAAAAAAAAATTAACTTGAATTAAAAGAAAAATTCTTAATTTAAAATTTTTCTCCTCAGATCAAGAAGAAAAATTTTTTTAAATAATAAATTTAATTTTTAAATTATTAATGGAGTTTTTAATTTAATAATTGATAAAAAAAAAACAATTACATTTTTAATTACAATTTTTTAATATTTAGATAGTAAAAAAAAAATTAAATTAAGAGAAAAATTATTTACTTGATTTTAATTTTTTTTTCTGTGTAAATAAACCAAAATTAAGTAACTCAAGTAATTTTTAATTAAATAAATTAATAATAAATCAGTTTAATAAATTAAATTTAAGTTATACATACTATTAGGACCATTATAAAAAATTATATAAAATTATCACTACCCAGAGATATAAGTAAAGAAGCAAGAGAGCCAGCTGATGATGGTTAAACTAAAATATATCAAGTTTAATTAATATTTTCCCAATTATCACTGTCTAAATCCCCCCAAAAAAATCTGTGGTCACCATGATCAATGTTAAAAAAAAAAAAAAAAAAAGTTTACTGCATCGTGGTATATTTTATTTTTCTCTAAAATTTAGCACCGACGAAGATGCGCGTCAAGCGATGATGCACGACGGGGGCAAAATAAAGGAGATGAAGATAAAATTACTCCTGAGCTCGCGAACAGAGATGCAAAAGGTGATCGAGACAGCTCGCCAGCAAACTCTGTCCCTGCAGTCGTTTATGCAGAACCCAGTCCCCGTCCCAGGAGTCCCAGTAATGAACCAGCACCTGCAGCCGCAGCACCAGCTCCAGATCAAGCCGCCTCAGGAAGTCAAAAAGGAAGAAGACTCCAAGGACAGAAAAGAGCGCCGCGAGCGTTCCAGGTCCCGCGACCGGTCTCGCTCCCGCGACAGAGACCGCGGAAGGGACCGCAACCGGGATCGCCGTCGCCGCGATCGTTCCCGGTCCCGAGACCGCGATCGCGACCGGCGAGACCGCGGAAGGCGTCGCAGAGACAACTCAAGGTCGCGAGACCGTACCAGGTCCCGCGATCGCGACCGCGACAGCAAGCGCTACAGCGACCGCAGGAACAAGGACTCCCAGCAGGACAACGACGACACCAGCGACGTCGTCTGCGTGGGTCAGTTCTCCAAAGACAAGCCCATGCTCGGGAAAAACTCCAAGAGACACCCCACCATCGAGAACGGCATCTGGGAGGTTCCTCCTCAGACTCAGATGCAGATGATGATCGCCCCTGGAATTCTAGGCGCTGGAATTGCCGCTATTCCTCATCAAGATCCCGAGTCCCGGGCTCTGGGATTCCCCGGCGCTGTTCCCGGAGTTTGTCCGCCTCCGCTCATGCCCGCACAGTTCCCTCTTAACAACGGTCTCAATTTGAGCATGCCTGGTATTAATAATTCTAATATTGCCGCGATTAATCGCGAGAGACACTCTTGGCCAGGAAATCCTTCGCCTGGAGGCAACGAATTGCCTCGTCTTAATGACTTGAGATTCCCGTCACGTCCGCCGGGTAATTTTGGCTCTGAAAATTTCAGTAACAACAGTAATAATAATGCTAATAATCCTAATAATGCTAATAATAGCAATAATAATAATAATAATAATCCTAATGCTAATTCTAGCGCTAATAATATTAATAGAGACTATAATAACAGCAATTATAGAAATAATCTTAGAAATAACAGCAACAACCATTCCTTAATGACAAAAATGCAGGAACTAGACGGGCGACGTAATCCCCACGCGTTCCAGTCCTCAAACTACAGCGACCCCTACACCTCGGAACGCGGTTCCAATTCTGGGAACAATGGAAGATTCGAAGGCAAAGGGGGAAACTGCATTGAAGTAAGAAACATGCCGTTAAACGCGTCTTACAGCGACATCCGTCACGCGTTCCAGGGTATTTTTATCCGAAAAGACGGGCTCAAGCTGATAAACGATACTCATGGGAACAGAGTCGGTATTGCTTATATAAAGTTCAGCAAGCCGGAGGGCAAAGAGCTCGCGATGAACACTCCGAGGTTCATAAGAGGCTCTGAAGTGGAGATTTGCTCGCTTGATGAGAGTATTTTCGACAAGGCCGTGGATTCTTACAATCCCGACCGTGACGGGCCTAGTAATAATAACAGTAATAATAGTTTGATTAATAGTAGTAGTAATATTAATATTAACAATAACAGCAACAGCAGTGTTGAAGATTTGCCGTCAGATCCTCAAAACTCCTCGTGTGTTTTTATAAACGAGCTGCCGAGCTTCGCCAAAGAAATGGACATCGCTAAAATGTTCCAAGATTGGAAGATAAACGACCTGTTTATAACTTGTTCCACGGCGTTGCTGTCCCCGTCGTCGAAGGGCGACTCTGTCCAGGTTGGAGCTTTTGTACAGTTCTCCAGAGTTGAGGACGCAAAAGCTGCGCTGAGTTCCTCGCTTAAAATCGGGCCGATTCCCATTACTGCGGTTAGTATTCCGGAGGACAAGTTTGTCAAGGCAAAGAGGATCCACGAGCAAGAAACGCTGAGTAATAATAGCTCTAATACAGACAGCGGCAACACTCCGGATTGTATTATCATTCGAGGGCTTCCGTTCCAGACCGGAGACCGGGATATCTTGGACTTCTTCTCGGACATTGGAATTGTCCCCCGGAGGATCCACATGATGGTCAACAAGCACGGGACGCCTATGGGCGAGTGCTTCTGCGAGTTTGACGCTCCCGAAGAAGCGATCAGAGCTCTAGCCAAAAATGGTCTTCCCATGGGGAAGAGCTTCCCGACTGTGGAGTTGGTTTCGAGACACAAGATGCTGGACACCTTGGGGAACCCCGAGTCTTCTGGCGCCTCGGGCCAGTGGATGGACCCTCAGCAAAATTTTCCTTTCAGCATGCACGAGTCCAGGCCCAGGGGGCCCCAGATGATGAACTACCACTCACCCAGATTTAATAATGGCTTTGGCATGCGTGGGCTTCCTCCTCCTCCACCTCCTCCGCCCGGAATCATCAACATGCCCCTCAGACCTCTTGTTCCTGGGCTCACCAGCTCCGGATCTAATTCTGGGAACGGTTCCGGGAACAGGCCGCCCGCCATGGACTACGTTGAAGGCTTCGGAAAACCTGGATGTGTTCTCAGCCTGGAGAATGTTCCCTTCAAAGCGGACATCAATGAAATCATCGAATTCTTCGGGGACTTTGATATCAAACGCGAGCATGTCATTCGGCGGTACAACGAACGCGGAATGCCCACTGGAGACGCTCGGGTCGCTTTTTCTTCACCAAGTGAAGCTCAACGCGCTCTTAGGGAGCTCAGGAATTGCAAAGTTCGCGATAGGACTATCTACATGAAGCTCGCGTAAAATAATTAATTTAGTTTTTATTTTATTGATTAATATTATTTTTAAGATTGTTTTATACATTGATTAATGTGTAAATATTTAAGCTTAATTTTAGTTAAAAAATAAAAAATTTAATTTTGTGTACACACTAATTACTTATTACATACTTGGCGTACTCACTATTGACTTGTGATTCATAGAAAAAATAAAAAATAAAAAATTAAAATACTTAGAGGTATTTTTTGGTTTAATTATATTTTTTTAGCGATAAAATGCGAAATGTGTGTCGGAATAATTATTATTATTTTTAGTCTTACTCTATTACTTATATATCAGTTAAGATAAACTATATATATGTTATATGTTATAATATGAAATAAATCATCGCAATTATTTAGCGTAACAAACAAGTATGAGGGTCAAGTATTGTATTGTATATAATTGAGTCAGCTGCTATTTTTGGATAAACATATTTAATAGCAATAATTATTATTATTATACTGATCTGTATAAATAATTACTACTATTGAAGGCGATGTAAATTTATTTCGTACGGACTCAAGATAACTATTAACATTTGTTATGTAAGTTTAGACTAAGGCAGTGTATATATTAGGAATCCGAATAAAGAATCCTAAAATAATAATTAATGATGTGATTATTTTAACTAGCTTGTAATTTTTTTTTAGTTTTAAAAATAGGCTATGACTATAAAAAATAAATTTTGGAATTTTTTTTTGGTGTTATTCATATGTAAATTTCTTCTTTTATTATTTTTAAGTCATCATTTTTGTGTTAAATCCATTTTTAAGTAGTTGTGGACACATAATTATAATTTATCACTTTTATAGATTTTATAGAGACTAAATTTTTTATAAGATAAATTTATAATAATTCATATTAAATCGTCTTTTATTATTTTATTTTGTTAATTTTTTATTTTTATGTAATAATTTTGATTTCTTCATACATTTTTTTTCAATCTAATATTAATAATAATAATATCAAGATTTTTTTAATTATTGTTATTATTTATGGGAAATTTTTTAATTTTTAGAAATGAAGAAATAAAAATAATAAACCCTGACCAATAAATTACATAACAAAAAAGAAAAAAAAAATTTCTAGATTGCAACAAAATATTTATCTTCAATATTTACATATTTTTATCATCATTTAAAATAAAATTGATATCAATAACTACAAATAAATATAGATAAACCCAACAAAAACGACTATTGTATAGATATCAATAATTCTTATTCATAACTTTTAATAGAATTTATCAAATAAATATAAAAACTATAAACTACAAATTTTTCCAAAAAATTACCGGATCAGAAAAGCAGTGACATAAATACATTCAACAGAATATCTGCGATCAGCATATAATACACATTACAATGGAGTAAAGTCTCCCTTTCTCCAAGTAGCAGCAGATACTTAAAATATAAAACTACTTGAGTATAAGAGTAGGCTGAGAAGTCTGGTATCGCCAGCATAGCATTATACTTATACTTACATATATATATATATATATATACCATACATCCAGTTGATTCTTGGTTGATTTTACAATCTCCATCTACCACAGTGTTCTCCATCTCCGCATTCGAGTGTGATTCATGTGTGGCATGGTACCGCGTTGGTAAAAGTTTCAGTCAAGCTAGTGTCACTCATAGAGCCGCTGTCCGGCTGAATGTGTTAAAGTTCAGTCTCTGGATCCAGCGGAAACCTTTTGTTCATATATCTTACTGCACTCAAGCATTAGTATAACATTACTTGTTGCTATTATTATAAATTACAATATAATATCAAGTATATACATCAGTTGTCTTGTTATATTTAATATTATATTATACATACACGTGTGATTACTTATACATACTTATTCTCAGTCTTGCCTGAATAATTCTAGAGTCTTAGATAATATTAATATCAAGATTTTTAAAATTATCATTATTAATATTATTATTTATTAATTATTAATTAAAAATTTTTATGCTTTTAGAAATGAAGAAATGATCTTGTATCTTGTCAAATGCAGATATTTTTAAAGATATAAGCTCATCCCGATGTTACACTCATCAAGAGCTTTCATTTGAGTACCCACATCAATTTTTTTATATATTTTATATATTTATATATATTATATATATGTATATATG
The DNA here is from genome assembly GCA_000956155.1 of Cotesia vestalis. Taxonomy (NCBI): domain Eukaryota; kingdom Metazoa; phylum Arthropoda; class Insecta; order Hymenoptera; family Braconidae; genus Cotesia; species Cotesia vestalis. Next base: position 32,355 of record JZSA01001375.1, read on the forward strand.
AAAAATATATTAAAAATACATGTAGGTACTCAAATGAAAGCTCTTGATGAGTGTAACATTAGGATGAGCTTATATTTTAAAAAATGTCAATAATAATAATAATAATAATAATAATAAAATTGAATATTATTGTATTAAAGTATACATACACATGTGATATGTACTTACACATACACAGAGATATTCCCAGTCTTGCCTGAATAACTCTAGAGTCTTGAGTCTTGAGTCTTGAGTCTTAGTTGATCACTCCTACTGTTGTGTCTTGAACTTATACTTATAGTTAAGTATTAATTTTTGTACCTTCTCGGTTGGCCTCTACCTTTTCTTCTATTTTCTTACTCCATCTTCCAACCAATAACTCACTCTCCTTCTCTTTCTTTTCTTCTTATTCTTGCTCTTAGTCTTTTTATTGCCTCGTGGATTCGTGGGTTTTAATGTGTATATTCAACATATTACGGGTTGCTGGTTGCTCGGCAGCTTATTCTTGCCCACGTACTATTAAGTCTACATGCTGCTTGCATTGAATTTAATTAAATATATCAGTTTTGTGAAGAAGAAATAAAACAGGCAATGTGATCTTCAAAGTCTACCCGAAAAAATATTTTTATTTGGTTTTTTTGAATGGATTTACTCTTACTTGGTGCTGATTGACGGATTACTCCACGGCAAAATGAAACTTTTCAACGAGCTGTGCTGCAGTTTGGTGCTTTTGGTGCTCATTCTGGGATTAGAGGTCCAGACGCTGGAAAATAATAGTTTTTTTAGTAATTGTCCTGATAAATGTTGGTGCTATCACTCCAGTGTCAGATGTATGTATCAAGGAATTACTTTTGTGCCAAGAGTTCCAACGAATACTACTATTTTGTAAGTTATTTTATTTTTTTTATTAAATTATTAAATAAATTTCAATTTTTAAAATTATATTCATCAATTTCTTTAATGAAAAATTATTAAATAATTTTTTTCAATGAAAAATCATTAAATAATTTTTTTTTTCTATATTATTGACTAATTTTTCATTAAAAAATTACTAAATAAATTTTTTAATAAAAAATTTGTTTAGTAAAAAATCATTAAATAATTTTTTTTTAAAGAATTAATGAATTAATTTTTATTAAAAAATTATTAAACTATTTCATTTATAAACTTGTTAAATAATTTTTTCAATAAAAAATCACTAAATGAATTTTTTTATGAAAAATTATTGATCAATTTTATTTTATAAAATTATTTAGCTTTGCTATAAAAAGAGTGTATTTAAAATAATTATAGTAATTATTAGTATCAATATTAAATTTATATATCAACAAATATATAATAAAATCCATTAATAATTTTTTACAAAAAAAAAAAAACATTAATAATCTTTCACATAAAAATATTTTTACTTTAATTTAATAAAGATTGATCACGTGGCGTTTAATATGCATAATTTAATATTTTTATGCCGGCGCTGCAAATAATTACAGTGATTATTATTTTGCGAATAAACACTATAATTATTCGATGGAACATAAATTCTTAAAGACTTTAAATAACAGCTTTTGACGATTTTAAAGATTTTTACTCGAAAATTATTTATAAAATTCAATTTTTAAAAATAAAAAAAAATTACTGATGTAATTTTATTTAATATTAATTAAAAAGAAAAAAAATCTGGCGCCTGTTGATTTAATTGCCATAAAATTAGCAAAATACACTCAACTTTTTGGAAAAAAAAATCAAGAATAACGACCCAAATAGATATTAGTCATCAAAAGTTATCAACCGTTCATTAATAATTGTCAGGAATAAATACCAGCTTTGTCTCAACTTAAAATTTTTTTAATGAGAACACGATAAATATTTTAGTCACAATATAAAAATGAAAATATTTATTAAATTTAAATTTAGATACCCAGAAAGATTTATCAAAAAATAAGTCATAATAAATCATCATTTTAGACTGTTAAAATAAACGGCACTATTTGAATCAGAGATAAAAATACACAGAGTTAGCTTAAACATCCAGTTCCCAATAATGTTTCCTGTGAAAAAAAAAAAAAAAATAAAATAAATATTTTCATTGAATATAATGAAGAAATGAAATGAGCTTACATCTTTAAAAATATCAATAATTAAAAAAAAAAAAAAAATGACCTTGACAAAATTAAATCTTTTTTCAAATAATAACTTTCATATAAAATAATTCTCCAGAGATTTACGATTCAACGACATAGTGGACTTACAACCGGGGACGTTCCACGGTCTCAAGCACATGGACACAATCCTCCTGAATGACAACAAAGTAAAGCACCTAAGCGCAAATACTTTCATCGGGCTGCCGAGGCTGAGGATTCTTTACTTGTATAAAAATTACATAACATCAATAACGCCCGGGGCGTTCTCACACTTGCCGAATCTGAGACAGCTTTATCTGCAAAACAACAAACTCATGGAGATATTGCCCAACACATTCAGCAACTTACCTCGTCTTGAGCGGCTATTTCTGCAGAACAATCAGCTGAAGAAAATACCCGCCGCTGCTTTCGAGAATATCGGCTCGATGACCAGATTGCGGCTTGATTCCAATGATCTGGTCTGTGATTGTGATTTGTTGTGGCTGGTAGAGAGATTGAGAGATAAGCCGACTGAAATGGCTGCTATTTGTCAGTCGCCTGAAGAAATGCAGGGCAAGTCACTGACAACTATGACGATACACGATTTTCACTGCAGTGAGTCTGTTTAATTATAATTAAAAATTTTAATTTTAATAAAAATTTAATAAAAATAATTATTCTTAAATTATTGATACTAATATACGAATAACAACTTTCAGAGACTCCAAAAATACTCCAAGGTCCCGGAGATGTTGAAGTGCAAGAAGGCGAGACTGCATACTTCACTTGTCGCGTTGATGGGGATCCAAAGCCGGCTGTTAAATGGATGAGAAACTCCGACCAAGTTAATGTCGACGGCAAAAAGTACATTTTGAAACAAGACGGAACTCTTGTTATTCCTCGAGTGACTGTCGATGATATTGGAGAGTATGAATGTATTGCTGAGAGTAAAATGGGCGCTGAAGTTTCTCGGAAAGCTCGCGCTGTTATTACTGTCAGCCCGGCGATTCGTTTTACTCAGGTAATTTTTAAATTTATTATTTATTATTAAATTTAAAAAAAATTTGTCACAAATTAGGCAATTAATTAATAATGTATGAGTAATACTTAACTGCAAGTGTCTTATGGGATATAAGATCGTCGGAACTCGATAATAATATGATTCACTGATTAAAGATATTAATTTTAGATAATGCTTAATAAATATACTTATTCATATAATTGCTTCAATTGAAAATCTATTTTAGAGTTTGTATCTTTGATCTTAATTACATTTAATTCATTGTTTAAAATAATTACTTAATTGTTTTAAAAGATACAATTTAAAATAATTATTTTTTAATTGAGACATTTGATAATTTTTAAGAATTTTATAATAATTAGTTTGTTGAAAAAATTTCAAGGATTAAATTTTAAAATAATTGTAATAATAAAATCAACAATTTAAAAATTTCCAGTTACCATCTTCCCAAACGGTGACAGCTGGAGAAGACATAAGCTTCACTTGCAAAGCAGACAGCCAGATGCCAGTAACACTAGAATGGTGGAAAGACGGTCAGCGAATTTACTCCGACAACCAGCGAATATATCTCCAAGACCAGTCCTCAATTTTAAGAATCCTCTCCGCAACACCTCGTGACTCAGCGAGGTACGTCTGCCAAGCTCGCAATGCCAACGGCTTTGCGGAGGTCAGCGCGGACTTGCGGGTGCTGGAAAAAAATTCCAGCCCCCCGAAATTGATCTACGAGCCCCCGAAGAACCTGGACAGCGAAGTGGGAGCCACCGTGGAGATTCCTTGCCGCGCCGAGGGCGAACCTAAGCCTGTAATTCAGTGGAAGAAGGACGGCAGCGCGCTGGAGCCGAGAGTTTCTTCGATAAAAATCTCCCGGGGAGGCTCGCTGTACATCCAGAACATCTCGCTGGCGGATTCCGGACGGTACGAGTGCACTGCTGTCAATAATAATGGACGCGCTACCGCGCAATGTCTGCTGCAAGTACACCCAGTCCTGGGCAGCAGCAACACCATCAGCAACAGCATTGGCTCCACCTCTGACACGCTGATAAGGCGTGCGTTTAATGACGCTACTGAGACAATTGACCGAGCTATTAATCAGACGCTTGAGTCGCTCTTTGGAGTTAAGAATGATGCCAAAGAGCCAAGGCATTTTGATCCATTCCGCGTCACTAGGTCAGGGTTTGAATTTTATTTTTTTATTTATTTTGAATTAAAGATTAATTATTGGAATTAAAAATTTATAATTGATTTTTATTAAGAATTTTAAGAATTAATAATTTATAATTTATTTAATTCTTTAGTTCTTAATATAAATAAAAAAAATTAATTTTCACTGCATTAATTAAAATAAAAAATTTTTTCATCATTTTTATAAACTCTTTAAAGAATTAAAAATTGATAAATAATTTTTGAACCAATTTTTTCGACAAAAAAAATTTTAATAATCAAAATAAAAATCACCAGGTTCCCAAACGCAGTCGCCAGAGCAGCAGCAAGACCAGCAGAAATTTTCGAAAGGACTCTACTAAACATCCGGCGTTTCATGGACAAAGGAATGTCAGTAAATTCATCAACACCCTTCAAATACGAGGACATACTGACCTCCGAGCAGATAGCAGAAATAGAAAGACTTTCAGGCTGCACCGGGCACAGAAAAAAGCACACTTGCAATAATTTATGCTTCCACACCAAGTACAGAAGCATCGACGGTAGCTGCAACAATTTGAAGCATCCCACCTGGGGATCATCTTACACCGGGTTCCGCCGCATACTCCAGCCGATTTACGAGAACGGATTCTCGCAGCCCATCGGCTGGGACCCCTCGAGACTTTACTACGGATTTAAGAAACCTCCCGCGAGGTTGGTGTCCACCAAGCTTATTTCTACAACAAAGATATCGTCAGACTCGAGGATCACGCACATGGTGATGCAGTGGGGCCAGTTTCTGGACCACGATTTGGACCACGCTTTGCCAGCTGTTTCTTCCGAGTCCTGGGACGGAATAGACTGTAAAAAGTCCTGTGAGAACGCAGCGCCGTGCTTTCCCATGCAAGTGCCGCCGGGGGATCCAAGAATCTCTAATAGACGGTGCATCGATTTCATACGAACGAGCGCGGTCTGCGGTTCCGGGATGACTAGTATTCTCTGGGGTCAAGGAATTATGCCTCGGGAGCAGATGAATCAGCTGACTAGTTATTTAGACGCCTCTCAGGTTTATGGATACAACGATGAGCTGGCTTTGGATCTCAGAGATATGACTCCATCAAGGTCGCTTAATAATGATGCTGACAGTAATGACAATAGAGGATTACTGAGAGAAGGAGTTACTTTACCTGGTAAAAAAAAAAAAAAATAAATTGTTTGTAAAATTTTTAAGAAATTATTATTATTATTATTATTATTTCTATTAATTTTAAGCTTGTTAAAAAAATAATAATAATACTAATGTGTTTAAAATTTGTATGTATTATTATAATTAATTAGAAATATTTTTCAGGTAAAAAACCATTGCTACCTTACTCAACACCTGGCCAATTCGTCGACTGCCGAAGAAACCCCATAGAATCCACAATAAACTGCTTCGTCGCTGGAGACATTCGAGCAAACGAGCAAGTAGGTTTGCTAGCGATGCATACACTCTGGCTGCGAGAGCACAACCGAATAGCGCGAATCCTCGGGGAACTGAACCCCCACTGGAGCGGGGAGAGACTTTACCAAGAATCCCGAAAAATAGTAGGCGCGGAGATGCAGCACATAACTTACCAGCACTGGCTACCAATAATATTCGGACAAACTACTGAAGAATTAATAGGTACCTGGACGGGTTACAATCCGGAGCTAGACGCGAGTATCTCCAACGTCTTCGCGACAGCAGCTTTAAGATTCGGACACTCGATAATCCAGCCGAGGTTGGAGCGTCTGAACGAAGACTTGTCCAGCATTCCTCAGGGCCCTTTGAATCTGCGAGACGCTTTTTTCTCTCCTTGGCGGCTGGTCGACGAAGGCGGAGTCGATCCTCTTCTCCGGGGAATGTTCGCCACCGCAGCGAAGCTCAAAATGCCCGAAGAAAATCTCAACACTGAGCTGACGGAGCAGCTGTTCAGGACTGCTCACGCTGTCGCGCTGGACCTGGCGGCGATGAACATCCAGCGAGCGCGCGAGCATGGAATTCCAGGGTACCTAGAGTGGAGAAAGTTCTGCAATTTTTCCCACGAATTTGACAGCTTTGACGAGCTTGCTAATGAAATATCCAGCGCGAAGGTCCGGAGGAAGCTCCAGGAACTCTACGGACACCCGGGGAACATCGACGTCTGGGTCGGAGGAATTCTGGAGGACCAACTGCCTGGAGCGAAGGTCGGTCCGCTCTTCAAGTGTCTTCTTCTCGAGCAGTTCAAGCGGACCAGAGACGCCGACCGGCTCTGGTACGAAAACCCCTCGACCTTCAAGCCCGAGCAGCTCCAGCAGATCAAGCAGACCAGCCTCGCTAGAATTTTATGCGACAATGGAGACAACATCACCAGGATCCAGAAAAACGTCTTCGTGCTTCCTGAAACAGATGGAGAGAAAATGGTTTCTTGTCAGGACATCCCGGCGGTTGATTTGAGATTCTGGTCTCAGTGCTGCGGAGACCTGGACTCTACTTGCACGAGTGTCAATGGAAACTTGCCCAGGGTCAGGCTACCCAGGTCACCGACTGCGGAAAAATATCTGGAGGTCTTTAATACTCACCAGCAACTCGTTGATGGAAATCATAATGATAACAGCAAAGACAAGGTTGTCATGATGGTCGAACATGTCAAGGAAGAGGCCAGGATACTTAACAAGCTGGTTAATAAAATTTCTAAGAGGGTCGATGAACTCAAGGAGTTTATCAAGAGTACTAATAATACTATTGACAGCTGGATGGCTGGAGATTTAATTTAATTATTTAGAGTTTTTTAATTACTGTTGATAGTTACGCTTAACTAATGCAATTAAATGATTAGCGATTTTTTTATCAGTGATACCAATAGACAATTTTTTTTAATTAATACTAGTTAGCTTTTTTAATTATTTTTTTAGTAAAAAAAAAAAATCTAAAAATTTTTACATGTCTGCTAATTTAATTTAAATTGTTTTTAAAAAATTAAAATTGATTAAGAATTATTTTTTGGTCACTGATTTAAATAATTATTAAAATATGTTTTTATATAAATTATTAATTCAGTAACTTTATAGTTTTTTTTTAATTTTTTGTAAATAAATGTTCAACCCGGCAGCTATGCTTGCAATTGTACCGCATTGTATATAATAAACTTATAAATAGTCAACTTGCTTACTTAAAAATCACTAGTTTAATAATTTTTTATTTTTAATCAAATCCCACGAATTTAGTGTGAGATCCTCGAGCAATCAGCGAGCCATCCTTCTTCTTGAACATTTCAACATCCAGGAAGGCTAAAGTGCGCCCGAGTTTTTTAGTTTTAGCTTCTATTGTTATCACTTCACCGGGCAGTGCTGCTTTTATAAACCTGATGGAAAAATTGAGGCTTGTTAACGAAAAAAATTTTGTTTCAGTAAATTACAGTAATTATTTATAAATACATGTAAAACTAAATTGCTCGCAATTTACCGGAGCAAAATATTCTTCAGAATTTAAAAAATTTAATTTATGACCTGAAGTGTGTAATTACACCTCACAAAACAAAATATATATTGATTTAGTACTTACGAGACGTGCAAGTCAACAGAGACACCAGGATGAGGATTCTTGGCGTGTGTCATCAACGCATAAGTCGATACACTGTCAACGAGGCTGCACGTACAACCACCGTGAAGAGTGCCTCCGTAGTTTAGTTGCTCTTCTTGAACAGTAAATTCCGCAGTACAATTACCTTTATCAGCTGACAGGACTTCAAGCTGCAATTCACATAAAAATTAATAATCACAGCTGATCATTTGTTATTATAAATAATTTATAATTAATAATTAAAAATTGCAATTTACATTTTTTAAAAATGAACCCCATGTTTTTGTTTTTAAAGTGTTCTCAATTGCGGCTTTTACTAACTCCAATCCGCGGGATGCCATTTTGATTATTTAACAAATTTTTATAACCTAAAAATTAATACATTAATTTTTATAACACTAAAATTGACAGATAAATTTTTTTTTTATAATTTTATAGCAATTAAATTATTAAAAAATAATTTTTCGTGAACTTGTTCAATTAAAATTGTTAAATTATTATTATTTACTTGCTATTTATCTCAGCTGATGTCAAAATTTGCAATCTTAATTTTCTTAGCCTATAAATAAATTTATAATTATAATGTAAGTATAATTTTTTTTTTTAGATAAGCCAGATTTTTTTTTTATCATTAATAAAATAAATAATTTATTTTAAAATACTGACATTAATTTTTTTTTTCAAGTCAGATAAATAAAATTACAATAAAAGACTCTTTTTAAAAGCTGTCAGGTTATAGAACATAAATTTTCCAAATAATGAAAACAATTTATTATATATATTTTTAGAAAACCCGTATAAAATCCACAGTAAAAAAATTAGTATACATTTATTATAAAAAACGTAACAATGTGGTCCTATTTTTAAAGGCCTTTCGGAAGTCCGGAATTATTCAACAGATGCTCGCTGGGATCATCAAGATACGTGGGACCTTCTCCGACTCGGGTGTAAATAATACTTTTTATAGATCCTTGGTGCTTTTTACAATTCAATTTTTCTACTAAATCCTGTTAGAAAAAAAAAAGATTTACATTTTAGAAATGAATGAATTTTTCCAAGAAAAATAAATAAAAAACTTAGTACCTTTGATGGAGGAATACTAATAGGGAAATCCCCTCTTTTGTAATCATCTTTCCCAGTAGAAGGGAAGAAATGATCTATAAGGCCAAGAACTTGAGGAACGTTCTCTTCTAAAAGGTATAAAACGGTATTTGGACCTGCGTCATTTGTGTACGCAACCTATCAAAAAAAAAAAAAAAAAATAAATAATTGCATTTACAATTTTTTTTGTAATAATTTATTTGTAAAAAAATTCTAAAATGTCTAGATTAATTATCCTTTTAAATAATAATCAAAAAAATTTTTAATAACTTACTTTAATGCTATTGCTAGCTTCATTGTAAGAATGAATTAAATCAATAATTGCGTGAGAAACATCAGTGAGGTAATTAAAAGACGGATACGCGTCAAGACACACTGCGTGCATTTGATTTGAATCTTTCATAGTTAACTCTGCAAATTGCTGATAATTTTTATTAATAATAGCTTTTTGCATCAACTCGACTCTCTTAGGAACACAAACTTCAGCGCGGTATTTTAGAAGCTCTGATGTTTGGACACATCGCTTCATTCCTAGTGCACTGGAAATTTTTTTACTTGAATCATTTACCTGCAAATATAATAAAAAAATTTTTTAATTACTTGTATTGTAATTTTTTTGCTTAGGAATTAAAAATATTAATTACAACTAAAATGATAACTCTCATCTCGGGCCAATGAGAAGCTGGAGCTATTTGCTTGGAGATACTGTCGACTCCAGTTGGCTCGGAGCCCATGTACCACCTGACGAAGCCGCCAAAGACGCTTCTACACGCTGATCCTGATCCAGTTCTAGCGATCTCGCTGATATTTTCAGTGTAATTGTATAATTTGGCTAGTGCTGCTGTTAGACAAGCATATCCAGCTGCGCTGGACGCGAGACCGGCCGCAGTTGGAAAATTATTGTTTGAACAAATGTGAATTTTCCATAATTCCATCTCGTTTGTCAAAGTTACTTTGCTTTTTACTAATTTAAACAAAAAAAAAATTTACAGTTTAGAAATTTTTTAATAAATTTTAATTGGAGTAATTTTTTAAATTAGTAATTTAATTTATTTAAGTTACTTACTCCTTTGTAAACAATTTTGGAGTCTTTTATTATTCATTGATTCTTCTCTAAAAAAAAAAATAATAATTAATTCTTAACAAAAGATTTAAATTAAAATATTAAAACTTACCTGCCATTCAGCCAAATTTTATCCTCCTTAAAATTAGGACTAGCCATCACAGTAGTCTTCGTGCATAACTGAAGAAATAATCAGCTGTTAAAATAAAATAAAAAAAAAAACAATAAATAAAATTACAATTTACCTGTTTAGTGTCCAAAGACAAGCTGATAGAATCATTGACAGGTAAAATCAGATCATCATCTCTTTTTCCCCCTAAAAATAAAAAAATCAAAATTACCAAAAATAAAAAAAAAAATAGTTAAATAAATATACTTACAGTATTTAATAACTGCAATATTAACAGGAGCTATACAAGTAACAATATTATTGTTATTCATATTTATAATAAAATTCAGAACCGTCAAACTTGAGACTTGGACTGAAAGTGTGACAACGAAAGCATAAAAATCTGCTGACGTTTTGATTTCTCTTCACGTATCCATTGTAATACTAATTTAAAACTTGACATTAAAATACATATTATAAATACCTAAGCTGTACATTTATTTACATGTATTTTCCACTGAGTAAATACACAAGTCTGACAAAGACAGACTGACATTTTTTTTCTTACTTTTTTTCCCGGTCGGTAAGCGCGCCATTTTTATTTTTAACTAAATAATCACACTATATATTTTTTGTATTTAATATAATATAAAAAATTAATGAAACTATATCTATAATTACATTTTAAAAAATTACTTGACAAACGGAGTTTTTTTTTATTTATCAGTAAAAAACGTGCTTAATGATAACAAAAAATGATAAATATACACATATAGTATATGTAAGTTGTTCACATGTATATTAAATGTAAGTGTAAGTATGACTAAAGTACTAAAGTATAGCCGGTAATTGCACTCTCTCTCGCCTTGTCACCGAGATTTTTTTCGAAGGCGCGGCAGTGCAATAATTTTTCTCTGAAAGCTGATGACAGTTAAACAATAAATAAACATTTGTAAAAATAAAAAACCTGCTGCTGAAAATCCTGAGGATAATTTATTAGCTATTTAGTTAGTGCAAGTGCTCAATAAAATACTAAATTTAAGATGCTGGGTCACCCACCAGCGTGTGTAATTGATGTTGGAACCGGGTGAGTTGCTGGTTATTTACTGCTCAATTGTTTCTATTACTCATTGTTATTAATAAGTGTTGCTATTGTTTACCAAGTGTGTGTGTGTGTTAGTTTTTTTTTTTTTTTTAATTATTGTTTAATTATTGTAGGTACACAAAACTGGGCTTTGCTGGTAACAGGGATCCCCAGCTGACAATCCCTTCAGCCATTTCAATTAAAGAAACTGCCAAAGTTGGAGATAACTCGGCCAGAAGAGTGACCAAGGGTGTTGAAGATTTAGATTTTTATATTGGATATGAAGCTTTTAATTCACCTGGTTATTCAATTAAGGTAATTTTGGTGTTTTAAAAATTTTAGAGTTATTTATTTATAGTTAGTAAAAATTTTATTAAAATTAAATTAAAAGACAGTTGTCATTTTTTTTTTACATTGCACTGTATTTTCTTAAATATTGACATTTTTTAAAATATAAGCTCATCCTGATGTTTTATTCATCAAGAGCTTTCATTTGAGTACCTACATGCATTTTTGATATATTTTTCATATATATATATATATAATATATGTAAATATACAAAATATATGAAAAATTGATGTGGGTACTCAAATGAAAGGTCTTGATGAGTGTAACATCGGGATAAGCTTATATAATTAAAAATGTCAATAATTTACAAGATACAAAATTATTTTTATTCTCTTAATAATTTAGATAATTAATAAAATTATAAAACAATAATAAAATGTAAAATTTAATTTTTAGTATCCAGTAAGACATGGATTAGTTGAAGATTGGGACCTAATGGAGCGTTTCCTCCAGCAATGTATCTTCAAATACCTCCGAGCAGAGCCAGAGGACCATTATTTTCTCCTAACAGAGCCTCCATTAAATACTCCGGAGAATCGTGAGTACATGGCGGAAATAATGTTCGAGTCTTTCAACGTTCCTGGTCTGTACATCGCGGTGCAAGCAGTGCTGGCATTAGCAGCTTCTTGGACAGCCAAATCCGTGGAAGACCGCTCGCTGACGGGAATAGTAGTCGACAGCGGAGACGGAGTAACCCACGTGATTCCCGTGGCCTCTGGGTTCGTAATCGGGAGCTGTATCAAACACATTCCGATTGCCGGACGTGACATCACGTACTTCATCCAGAGTCTGCTGAGAGAGCGTGAAGTTGGTATTCCGCCAGAACAGTCTCTGGAGACTGCCAAGGCTATCAAGGAGAAGTACTGCTATATATGTCCAGACATCGCCAAGGAGTTTGCCAAGTATGACAGCGACCCGACTAAATTCAAGCAGCACACTGGAGTCAATAGCATCACGCAGCAGTCCTTCAATGTTGATGTTGGGTATGAAAGATTCTTGGGCCCAGAGATATTCTTTCATCCAGAGTTTGCTAATCCTGATTTTACCACGCCGCTAGGAGAGATTGTCGATGATGTCATCCAGAATTGTCCAATTGATGTCCGCAGACCGTTGTACAAAAATATTGTGCTTTCTGGTGGATCTACGATGTTCAAAGATTTTGGAAGAAGGTTACAGAGAGATGTCAAGAAAATGGTTGATGCTCGGTTGAAGCTCAGTGAAAAATTGAGTGGTGGTCATATTACGGTAGGTTGTTTTTTTTTTTTTTTTTTTTTTTTTTTTTTTTTTTTTTTAATAAACAAAATTTTGATTTATTAAATAATGACTAAATTTCACTAAAAAAGAAAAACCGATTTTATAATTTAATTTAATTTTTTTACAGCCAACGGCAATTGACGTTCGCGTTATTACGCATCATAAACAACGTTGTGCAGTTTGGTTTGGCGGAGCTTTATTAGCAAGTGGGCCCGAATTTTACCAGGTTTGTCATACGAAAAAAGATTACCAAGAATATGGACCAGGAATTTGTCGCTACAATCCAGTGTTCCGCAGTGTTGTTTAATATATATCAAATATGTAATTATTACTAATAAATATTATTAATAAAATCTATAAAATTAGATTTTAATTAATTATAAATAACTTTTTTTTTTTTTAGATTTTTATACTTTTATTTTTAATTATTTTTTTATTAATAAAATAAAAATGATCAGCTGATTGCTGATTTAAATTAAAATTTCAAAATTTCCCGCCTTGTGTTTTTATTTCCCGCCACCAGGTGTCGCACAATCTAGATGGCGCTGGGCCGAATCAGTAGAAAAAAGTCGATGCTTGTCTCAAAGCATTATTATTATTGTTGTTATTGTTATTATTGTTACAAAAGCAGATGTGCCGTAAATTCAGTACAGTGTATACACACACAGCAAGTTAAACTCAAACAATTGTCTGAAAACTCTGGTCAGAAGAGCAAATATCAAACATGGCAATGGCGACTACTCAGGTTAAAGGAAGCGGATGGCCACGCCGGTCCAGCAACAGCTCCTTCGAGGGCAAACCTGTGCAAAATCAATCTGTAACTATTCTTAGGACTGTTAATTTGTAAGTAAAAAAAACAGAGTGTAAATTTATTATTGCTATACTTTCATAACCTGGACACTTGTAACGCGCCCATGATAAATTTACATACACAATGTGACGCTTTAGCTAGACAATGTCTGTCTATGCAAATTATCACTTACAATTAATAAATATATAATCTTTAATGTATATTTACACTGTACTATGTACTAAATAATTATTTTAAAGTAAATTCAAATTTAATTTTTAATATTTTTCTGAACAATTGTTATTTATTTATTTATTGATTTTCGGTAATTATTTTGTTACCGCAATTGTTAAAAAAAAAAAAAAACATGAACATATTTATTGTTATTGTAAACAATTTTATTCATGAGCGCATGTCAAAAAAAAAAAAAAAAAAAAAATTTGTTTAAAATTGTAAAAAAAATGTATTTTTTTTGTCTGGTAATTTTGTTAAATTATTATTAATAATAAATACTATTGTTAAGATAATTACTCGATAATTGATCGAGTAAATTTATAAAAACAAGGTTAATTATTACTTGAATGTATAATTAAAAATTTGTTCGGTAAAAAAAGAAGAATGTATAATTTTTAACAATTGTAATTGTTTGTAAAAGCTTGAAGATTGTTTTATAAATTGGTATGTTTATTTTTTAAAAGCAAGAAGAGTTACCACTGGAGATTTATTATATATTTTAGATAAATTTGTTGTTGTAAATTGTAAAGGAAAGAAGATTGTTAACAATGTGTATAAAACTCGTTTATCATAGATATCCTTTGACAAACTATACTTTTGGAACGAAAGAGCCGCTGTTTGAGAAAGACCCGTCTGTACCGGCGAGATTTCAGCGTATGCGAGATGAATTTGACAAGATTGGCATGCGTAGGAGTGTCGAAGGAGTTCTTTTGGTACATGAGCATGGACTGCCTCATGTACTTTTGCTCCAGCTTGGTACAACTTTTTTTAAATTGTGAGTTTCTTTATTTTTTAATTTTTTTAGTAAAAAAAAAGTCATAAAAATTTTTAAATGTCATCTGATTTAATTTTTGATATCTTAATTATTATTATAAATATTAATTAATTTTTTTTTTTATAACTTCAGGCCTGGAGGAGAATTAAACGCTGGAGAAGATGAGGTAGAGGGCCTAAAACGGCTCTTGACAGAGGTAACGGCTAACATCGTGGCTCCCTTTGCTACCCTGTATCAAGGGTGGTTAAGATTTAGCTCTAAGTTTTGTAATTTATTTATAGATACACCATGATCTGTGATAATTAAAATATATTTTATATTTTGTACGATCAATGTAACTGGGCATGTAGCTCTCACATTTTTCTCTACTATTGCTAAAATCTTTGATAAAATATCAGTCAAAAAAGAAAATTGATTGATTTTTTTACTACATGCTGCATGTCCGGCGATTTCTTTGTTATTATATTTTTACAGTAGTAAAATTTGTAATTTAGTCAGCTAAGAACATAGTTTAGAAAAATTTTAATTCAAAATTTTTTTATTAAATATTTTTTATGAAATTTTAAAAATTATTCTTTACTAGAACTATTTTCTAAGCTCTTAAAAAAGAAGATTGTAAAATTTAGTGTGAGCTTTGAAGTTTTAAATTGTTGAATAAATGTTTTTAATTTTAGTAGACAGTTTTTAAAACTTACGGACGTTTTTCAGACACTGGGACGTCAGGATGGTGTCAAACAGGAATGGGTGATTGAAGACACTATTGGAAATTGGTGGAGACCTAATTTTGAACCACCTCAGTATCCGTATGTACCACCGCATATTACTAAACCTAAAGAACACAAGAGATTGTTTTTAGTTCAGCTTCAAGAAAAAGGTATTTTAATTTAAAATAATTTATTAATATTAATTAATTGACTAATAAATTATTTTTTTAGCACTTTTTGCCGTTCCTAAAAATTACAAACTTGTGGCTGCACCATTGTTTGAACTTTATGACAACTCTCAAGGATATGGACCAATTATTTCTTCTTTACCTCAGTCACTATGCAGGTAATTAATTAATAAAATAATTTTTTACTTCCATTGTAATTAATCAACGTTGATTTATTTGAAAATTTTTTTCTTTCAGATTTAATTTCATCTACATGTGAGCCTCGTAAAATTCCAACGTACAATTAAATAAAAATAACTTGAATTTTGAAGTTTAAGTATAATTATTGCAAGAGAAGATAAACTTTTAATTAATTATCTAACTATGTATGTGACTAATGTATGTGTATGGATGCGAAAAGTACGGATGACAATTTGTATTAATAAATATTCATAATAATTATATCAATGATCTCTGTTCTTTGTATAAAATGACATTTTTAATAAATCTCTTAAATTTCCTAAATTATAAATTTTAATATTACATTTATTTATAATTAAATTATATTTTATTTAATTATTAATTAAAAAATTGTAAGTGAAAACTTTTTAAAGCATTTTTTTATTGTGATTGATTTTTTTTTAAAATTTATGAAATTTAATTTAGCTGTCACTTGATAATTTTTTAATTTTCTTTTAAAAAAAAAAATTATTTTTTAAAAATTGCATTTTTAATTTATTAAAATTTCTACAAGTCCATTTTTTTAATAATCTTTTTTTTTTTTGCTATAATTTATTTATTAAAACAATTGTCAAGTGACAGCTAAATTTAATGTCACTAAAAATTAAAAAAATTGACAGCTGTTAGCTAACTTCACAGAGTTACATAAAAGAGTTAACTTCAGACTAAACCATTATTAAATTAGTTCACCATGTAACATTGATGTTGACAAATATTATTTAACCTAAAAATAACACTGACAATTAAAACGAAATTCTTACGTTTAAAATAAAAATAAAATAGTGTCATTAAAGATAAATTAACAAGTTTCATTTAGACTTGCATACTTATCAATAAACTAACCTGCAATATGTAAAAAATAATTTCACACTAAATTTTTTTTTTTTTTTATTATAAAAATAATGTATGACTCATAGAATTCATTAGTAATTTGTTCACAACGTAAGTATATATGATAAATTCAGCTCATGTTACTTCAGTCGTTGACAATATTTA
This sequence comes from Cotesia vestalis, assembly GCA_000956155.1. NCBI lineage: Eukaryota > Metazoa > Arthropoda > Insecta > Hymenoptera > Braconidae > Cotesia > Cotesia vestalis. The sequence goes on from JZSA01001375.1 coordinate 49,064, forward strand.
ATTTCAGTTTAGTTTGCATTAAATCATGGCCAAGATTAATCTTCCCAAAGACTGGATCCTTGTTACGTCAACAACAGATCCAGGGCGCAATTATTATTTTAACACTGCTACTAATAAATCTACATGGATTTTCCCTGATGATGATGCTGACAGTCAACCAACTCAGGTAATTTAATTAATTTCATGATATTTTATATAATTATTAATTTTTTTTTAATAAATAAATTTTTTCCAAAAATTATTTTCAAAAAATTGAATTTTTTGTTTTTTTACATGTCAATTTTTTTTTGTCATAATTTATTTGTTAAAAAAATTATCAAATATTTTTTAAATTAATTTTTATCACAGGAAATTATTCATTGTGTGATAATTAAAAAAGTACAAATAAAATTTTATTTCTCGGTACTGATATAAATTGTAAAAAAATTTTATTTCAATAAAAAAAAAAAAAAAAAATAGAATTGTCTAGAATTAACTAGAATAATTATTAAAAATAATTTTTCAAAAATTTCAATCACAAAAAGAAATTTTCTAAATTATTTAATTTTTTATTTTTATTAATTATAATTTCAAAATCATCTCAAATAATTAAAAAAATAAATTATATTCAAAATATTTAATTAACACAAACTATATATAAAATTACTAAAAGTCAGTACGAAAATTTCCGAACAAAAACGAAATAATTAACCTCAATTTTGATGATCAAAATAATAATTTGAATAGATTGTATTTTTGATCATTAAAATGTGAATATTTAAATTAAAATTCTTCAAATGTTTATTGATTTAATAATTTAAAGAAAAATTAACTGTTATTATTAAATGTCATTAATAATTAATAATTGAAAATTAATTATTTAATATTTAGAACACTAGAAAAAATTCTACAAGAAAACGTAAAAAAAACGAAGAACATGACTACAGACCGCACACGCCAGAAGGCGACCCAGAAGTGAACCGGCGTCCCAAGCTGAAAGCCAAGAGACAGTTGTCAACTTCCGAAGATCCTGGGAAGAAGAAGCCAGCCGACACCCCGCAGATGAAAGCGCTGAGAGAGAAAATGCTGCAGAGACAAGCCAAGACTAGCGCGATAAAAAAACCCCGTCCTTTGAAGAGTTCAACGGTCAAAGCTTCTTCAAGCAAAGACGTGGACAAATTTGATGGAGTTGATAATGCTAAAGATGAAAAAACTCCTGAAAAACCTAGAAAGAATTTTAAATTCGATGACCTTGAAGAAGAAAAAACAATGACCCCGGCGATGAAACAGCTGAAACAAAAAATGTTAGCAAGGAAATCTTTATCCGCGATAGCTGACAGAAAAAAAGGCAAATCTAGTCCTAAATCCCAGTCAGCGCGCCTGTCTTTAGCGAGGACCAGCAAATCTGCGAGTGATGACACGGTTAGCTCCTCCACTGCCTCAACGTCCACGGCAGCAGCTCAGACTGAAGCTGAAGTTAAGGGACTAGGCAGCCCCAGGACCAGGGTCAGCAGGAGTCTCTCCTGTTCTACGACTCCAAGGAGAAAGTCCGGCAAGGTTGCTATCGAGAGCAAGCTCAAACAGATGAAGACTCTGGAAGCTCCTCCTGGAGTCTCTGCGAAAAGAGTTCTCGTTCCTGATGACAGTGCCGAGCTGGTTAAGGATGATGATTCATGGACTAGTCCTGTGAGTAATGCGAAAATTCCGAGGATTGAGAAATTGAAAGCTAAAGAGAGTCTGGAAGAGGACGCTAAGGACCCGCCGGTGGTTTTTAAAAATGCTGAGGATAGAATGAATGCTTTTTGTAGTAATCTTAAGAGCCAGAGGAGTTTATCTAGCTCGTTTAATGATAGTGGGTCTTCAACGGCTCAAGATTCTGGAGAGGTATTTTGTGAAGAGATGGATTGGGAACCTAGTGAAGAAGAAAAGATTGTCTCTGAGGTAAAAATAGATTTTTTTTTTATTTTGATTAAATTAAATTTTTAATTTTAATTTAATTTTTTTTAGATCCAAAATGTAAGAGCGCAATTAGTAATAGAAGATGACGTCCAAATGCTAGAAATAAAGAACACCGGCTTAGACTTAACAGACAGCGGAAGCGGATCAAGTGGAAGTCTGCGAAAGCTTTACATAGTAGTTGACACAAATGTCTTCTTATCCAACATGAAAGCGATAGAAGAAGCGCGGGACGCAATCTTCAAGTTCTATAATCGTCCAATCATCGTAATTCCTTGGACAGTGATCCGTGAGTTGGACTTTATAAAGGACGATAAGTCACACTCGCGCCCTCAGAGCCTCAAATTCAGAGCAAGACACGCGATCCAATTCATAAACAAGCACTTCGCGGCCAAGCACCCGCGAATTCTTGGACAAACCTTGGCGGATGTCTTCAGCAACCGGCAGAAATTTGAGACAGAGTGTCCGGATGATGAAATTCTCCAGACTTGCTTGCAGATCCAGTCAGCTGGACACCATGTTGTTTTGCTGTCTTATGATAAAAATCTTTGCAATAAAGCTATGATTCATGATGTTATTTCTCTGGGGAAAAATGACCCGCTAGAGAAAGTCGATTATTTGAAGGAGAGCGAGATCAAAAAGCGATTCAGTCTTGCTGACAGTCTGAAAGATGTTGAGCAAGAAGAAGTGAGTATTTTTTTATTTGAAAATTGATGGGATTTTTTTTTTTTTTTTTAATTTTAAACAATAATAAATCAAATTAATTAGTTTTGATTTAAGTTAAAAATTTTTAAATAATATAATTTGATTTTTTTTATCAATTATTTAATTAAAAATTCCATAAATAATTTAAAAATTAATATTTATTATTTGTTTTTAGAACAAAGCCGAGCTTTTACTGGCAGAAGAATTATTCGAGGATCTGAAGACAACTTTAACATCGTTTATGTCAGTGGTAGTCACCAAAGAGATGAAAAATTTGTACGGTGAAACCTGGGAGCGCCACACGATAATCCGACCACCTTGGACGGTGCAGACAGTCCTGAAGTGCGCGAGCAAGCACTGGATAGCCGCAGTGAGTGATTCATTTGAGCGGCAAGCGGAGAGTATCTTAAAAGACTTGACGCAGATAGTGACAGGTCTGCAGTACAGTTGTCAGCTGAAAGACGTCGAGACACTGATCCAGCGGTTCCACGATCTAGTGGGCTGCTTGAAGTCAGTAAAGTACCCTAACATCCTCGAGAACGTCACGGAGGCGATCGAAGCCGTGAAGCAAAAGTTTCGGGACAGCCTCAAATTAATTTACCGCAATAAAAAAGATAACAAGCAAGAAGAAGAGTCTAAAGCCGCGCTGCTGGCCTTCGGGTACTTTGAAACTGTCTATTTATTCGCTAGGGATGTCTGTGGGACCTCCGCGAGCTTAATGGGCATGCCTTTTGGTCTTGCTTTTAAGAAGCTCGAGTCTCTTTCTATCGAAGATGATATTAAACAACTCAGGCCTGAAGTCGCGGGGAATTTAAACAGGCTCATGCAGATTCTCAGCACCGCGCTGGATGACATTGATCACCTGCATGTTGATCATCCCTCGGTTCTGGCTTTGCACCAGGTACTCACTGGATTTTTGCCGGAGCTTCTGAAGAGTGATCATCAACTGATGCCTCAGGATGTCTTTTTGTGCTTGAAGTATAAACAAGAGGTTCTTAGGAATGGCCTTGGACAGTTGCAGGAGTTGAGCGGATATTTTTGCAAGATGGCTACTTTTAAGTGTCTGTAATTATTATATCATTTTTGGGCGATAAATTTTTTTATAATTGATGAAAAAATTATTTGATAATTTTTTTTTTTTAAGTTTGTTGGAAATTTTTAATACTAGGTTTGATTTTTTTTTTATTTAAAAAAATTTTAATTCAAAAACTACTTAAGAAAATTTTTGGATATTTTTTTTTACTATTTAAAAATTATTTTTTTCAATAAAAAATTCATTCAGACGCTTGCTAATTTTAGTATTGAAAAATTTAAGTATTAAAAAAATTATTTATAATTTTAGGAGTGTTAATTATATTTAAAAAAAATTTTTAAATATATCTGAATTATTAAAACTTTTATTTTTGAATAAAAAAATTTTTTCATTTAAGAAATAGTTATTTAAAAAAATACATTTTTCATCAATTATTTAATTTAAGCCTAAAAAAATTGTTGACTAATTATCGTCTATTACTACAATGCAAATTATATTTAATATGTAAGTTAATTTTTATATTGACCATTGAAAAATGTGAAATTTTTGCCGCAACTATATAAAAATTAAAACAATTTTTTTTTTAAATTGCGGAAAAAATTTTGACCCTAAATATAAGCTTTTTACAAATAAAATAATTATTTTGTAAAGCAAAGAATATTTTTTGTACGCGAAATAAATCCAGGTGAATATACGCAATCTTATTTATTTTCAACAATAATAACAATTATAGTAATAAATGCAGCAGGTAAAAAAATTTAATTTTTGTAAAGAAGCGGAAAGCCACCCTCCGGGGGTTGAAGCCAGTTGTCTTTAGCGTAGGTGGTCAGCTTAGTTTCAATAACATGAAAAGTGTATGCGTGCCTTGATTTATCGCTCTTGTTGGCTTTGGAGAAGTGGACAACCAGCCCGTGGATAAGAACACAGGAGCCTCTGCGTACTGGGACTGCGCGGAAGTTGCTGGCCGGATAACAAGGGGCTCCTCGGTCGTATATCAAGATATCTTTCGACGACTCGGGGTAATCTTTGTTCCTGATGTATCGCCGATGGACTCCGCTCTTGTGGGAACCCGGGGCGATCCACAAGCACCCGTTCTCTAGGGTCGCATCGTCCAGTGCTATCCAGAATCCGACCAGCTTCATTGGCTCCACGTGCAGGTACGATGCGTCTTGGTGAGCTATCACTTTTATTGTCAATTAAATTTTATGATTTATTATTTGGTGATATAGAAATTTTTTTTTTTATTCTTTTTTTTTTTTTTTTTTTAAGAAAGAGAAAATTAAATTTGCTTGAGCAGATGGTGCTCTAACGAGTTTAAATGGTGTACATAGTTTAGAGAGATATATGTCCAATGGGAATAAGAGTAATGAATGCTTTGTTTTCGCGAGTTACTTCTGGCATGTGACCAAAATTCTTTGGTATTTATTTTTTTTTCTTAATTCAATGCTTTTATTTTTATGAATTTGTTGGATAAAGAATTTAAAATTTTTGGAATATTATGAGGGACTTTTATATTTAGTATTTTTTATAAATTATTTATTTTTTAATATACACTGAGAAAAGAAAATACTTTTATTAAGAAAATTTTCTTGATACAAGAATTTATGTTCTTAAAATTTTCAAGAATTAATATTCTTAGCTCAAGAACTTGTCAAATTGATTGAAATGATTTTTACTTGATTTAAATAAAGCTATTCTCTTGTTTATCTATTATCCAAAGATAAATATTGATGCTTTTCTCTTCAGTAATTAATAATTAATAATAATAGAATATTTGATCTTCATCGAGTTTCTTGAACCAAGAAGTTGTTAATTGAGTAAAAGAATTTTTTTTTCTCAGTGTAATGTACCAGCGGATAATAAGGCCTAGCTAAGGAGTGTTCGTGATAAAATGAAAAGTATTCTATTTAATCAATTATTTTGCGTATAAATCATTATTCAAGTACATTTTCTTTTAAATATAATCAAAGAATTATTATTTCCACTATAAGAAAAAAAAAAAACAAAATCCTAACACTGATGACGATCTTAGTCATTAAAATTGGTGTTATCTACAGTGCTTTAAATTTAAATTTAAATTCAAGCTTAAGTCTGGCATTCAATATTTAAATTACAAACTCTTATTCACTTTTATTCACCTCATTATTATTAATTGTAATAAGATGATTTCATTATTCAAACTTTAAATCGTTAGCATTATTCGATTAGTTATAATCCTAACATTGTCATTTTATCTATGTAGATTTGTTTATATTCTTGTATGTACTTTTTACTTATTATTTTGTATCATTTGCCATTCGGCCATTGCCTTGGCATTTAATTTAAATGAATAAATAAAATAGATAAATGAATATTTCTGTAATTCAATTTATATTTCTTCACAATTAATTATCAAAAATAATTATAACATTGTATCTAATTAATGTTGAGTATTGATTAGTACTAGAGTAAGTTGCTTACATTATAAAATTTCTAATTAGTTTTAATTAAGAAAAAATCAATGATATGAAAAATATTTTTACCTTGTTTAATGATACTCTTGGATGAACTTTTAACTTTCCATTGTCTTCTAATGACTCTGACTCAAAAAAATAACTTATTTTGTGAGCGCTGTCCATAAAATATTCATCCTTATTCTAGATAAATAAATAAATTAAAAGATAATTACAAAATGACAATTCATAAAAAAAAAAAAAAAAGTTTCACTACCTGTTGAAGTTCAATAGTATTAAAAACTTTTCTTTGATTTTCTGGGGGTAAATTATTTGTAAAATCTTCTCCACAAGCCTTCATTTCTTCAACTTCTTCCGGAGAGAAGAAATCTTCAAGAACAACGTATCCATCTTTTTCAAGCTAATTTTATAAATATGAAATCATCTGTTAGTGATCTTGAAATTAATATTAATAATTAATAATTTTTTTTTTTTTAGGAATAAAAGTGACATTGATACCAAGGAGATTTCATGAACAAGTAATGTAAAATTTTAAAGGTCGCTGAATAATTGCGTTTAAAATTGGTCAATAGCGTGGGATAAAATAAAATAGCAGGTGAGAATCATAAAGATCAAAATAAACTCACGATGAATGGGCAGAATAAAATAGGATTTCCTCATTCTCGCTATTAACATTTACTCGTTGTCTATTTTTATTTTATTTAGCCAAGCTGAATATTTTTTATTGAATTTTCATTGTTTAAAAATTAAATTAAATTGGTTTATATTTTTTTTAATAAATTAAAAAAATAATTTATTGGAATAATTTGAATAATTAATTTAAATTGTAAAATTATTTTTTAAATAATTATTTTTAAATTAATAAAATGTTTGCAGATTTTTTAATCAAAAATAAAAAAATCGTGTTATTTAATCTGACCTTTAAAGTGTAAGTTCATGTCTTAAATTTTTACAAAACCCGGTAAAAAAAAATTTCCACTTAATAAAGTAATTAATAAAAAATTAAAAAAAATAACTTAACTCACCTGCAATTGTATGTCCTTCATTTCAATTAATAAACCAAAAAAACAAAGCGACTTCTTGAGCAAGCACTCTCGTTAAAACTAACCCGACAATACAATGTAGGCGTGAAAGTTTATTATCATAAATAATAACAAAATAAATATAATATCCGTATATCTATATCTCGTTTATATGAAAGTAAAGATGAATAGATTGAACTGTCCGGCGATTGACCGCGCTCGTTCGCAAGAAGGAAGCGATAGTGAGATTTTTCACCTTACTTTTCTTCTCGATATATTATTTATATAAACGCTGATTTTATTTAGAACGTTAAATGTAATGATATGTGAGCTATGTGCGGTAAACTCTGCTATCATATATATATATATATATATATTCAGAACTGATGCGCGTGATCCACGTATGAGTAATTGAGATAGTGAGTAACCATCCTACACATACTTACACTAAAGTAATATTGAAACATGTGCTGAGGATGTGTAAATCTCATATGTGATATGACTACAACACATGTGTAATGAGATTTTTATACTTGGCACTTGTTTCTTTAGCTTTTGCTTCCGCTCTTCTTAAAAATACACTCTTATTTGTCATCTAGTATTATTAAGCGGCCGATCCTTTGTTTCTTCTTCGCTCTTTTTCTTTGCAAAAGCTTTCACAGAAACTGATAAATTTTTTTAATTTTTTTTTTTTTTTTCGATGATAAATTTACAGAGGAACTGTTGAGCAATTATAATATAATGAATAATTTATAATAAAGTCAGGCTTTATATGACGAAAGTTTAAATTTTAATACTGAGCGCGTGGGCGTTTTTATGGTATAGTAGTACTATGTCTCAGAGCTCGTTTTTCTATATATGGGACATGAGTATGAAAACAAATATTTTTGTTGTGGATGAAATGTATCTGTAATGACTGATAACCTTGATGACTTTTCTTGATTTTTTTTTATGAATGTTTGCTTGTCTAGAGAGAAGTTTCAAGTGGAAAAAGTTTCATTTTTTTGTAATTTTGCGGTGAAAAAAAATTTTTTTAGGTTTTAAATTATTTATTTTTGGGGAATTTAGTTTTAAAATTGGAAAATTTATTTATTTAATTAAATTTAGCTAAAAAATTGTTTTTAATTAAAAAAAAACATTAATTAGTTTAAAAATGAATAATTTACAAAAATTCAATTTTATTTATTTAAAAAATTTTAGCTCAGATATTAGTCAAAATTTTTTTAAATAAAAAAAAAAATCAACGTTTTAAAATGAAGAATAATGAAAAAAAATTCGATATAAAATCTCAGCGCTGCATAAATAAAAATCATCATCTTCACTGTCAAAATTCTCGATAAAATTCCAAAAGACGCAACAAATTTTCTAGCAAAGCTAATTAAAGTATCTAAAAGTTATATCACCCATATTGAGATTGGAATTGAAAAATCCAGTCTATCATCTCGGCCGGCAATCCTGAACATATTTGGAAGTTGTCTTAAGTATGTTGCGAAAGTAAGACACTAGACAAATCTAGGACGTAGGTTGGAGGTAAGTCGCCGAGTGGGATTAAATTATTTTCCTCGGACAACAACAACATTTATATTCACAAATTTAAAACCCGTAATTTATTATTTTGAGCACTCGGTCAACAGAGATGACATCAGGCCCCGTATAAACATTTCTTCCCAAGATCGTTAAGTCCTACTCGCTCAATTTTACGATTTATTTTTAAAGAATCTTTGAGCAAAACTAAAAAAATTGGTTTTTTTTTTCCAAAAATTCGGCAAATCACGGGCATTATTAAATTATTTGCCGGTAATTCTTTATTAAATAATGATCGTTAGAGTGAGACAGCAGAAACCGGCATGCAAAGGTGGGGCGGAGAGACTGGTTTAGCAGATAGAAAGCCCTTCTTTACAATACCAGTATCTCTCATACCTCGTACCATCGACGGTCTGCATTAAATAGTCCGCTTAATTATTTATTTATCTGTTTGTCAGTTTGTGCCTTTTATTATCAATTATCAAGAGAAACTATTGTCAAGCTTTTGTAATCGGTTCCACTTGTTCCGCAGTTACGGCAACAGTTGATGCCATTTAAACTCTCCTCAGAATGGTGCCCTATTTTTGTGTAATAACTGTTTGATACTTTTGTATACGTTCTACCGATCCAACAGCGCTGACATGTGACCTATTTATTGAAAAATTTTATCTGTTGAACTTTCAAATTTACTTTTTAATATCTTGCTTTTTTTTATTAAAAATTTATCAATTTTTTTTTAGCTCAGAAATTAATTATTTTATCAAAAATAAATTTTAATTTTTTTTTTTAGTGACCTTATTTTAATTTTTGCAATAAATTTTATTTCTAAAATAATTATTAATTTATTTAATTAACGAAATAAAATTTTTGTACCAAAAATAAATTTTTAAAATAATTTTTACTTAATATTAAAAGTTTAATAATTAATTAATAAAAAAAGAAAATGGGACAAGTGTGGTGTAAAAATAAAAATTGGAAGGAACAGGATACTAATAAATCTCCATTAGACAGAGTTTTTTTGCGTTGTGCGCAGCGAGTAAGTATTAATTACACTAATTACAATTGTTATCATCATCATAACATCAACAATAATAAAAATAATGATAATTGTTATTACCACAAAGTATATTTGATATTTTAATAGTTAGTAATTAAAAGATCGCATGATGAATAAAATGAATAAAAAAAACACAAATAATTTTAACGAGTTCCGTTAGCTAAAATAATTTGCTTGTAAAACAATAAAAACAAAGCAAACTTTTGATTTTCAGCATTTAATCGGGAAGTTGCGCAATTATTTATTATAAAAATTCGAGTTGCATAAAAATTGTCAGTTCCAGCGATTTGTGTCCGGTACAGAAAAATATTCTTCGTTAAATTAAAACTAAAAAAAAAAAAAAATATTTTTCACGAAGATATTAATTTGTTGATAGCTCGAGCTTAACAAATGACAATTATGATTAACGTTAATTAACTGGGAGTTAGAGAGCCGGCGATAATTGAAAATATTAAAAAGGAAGATTAATATGAAATGACATGTGTGCATATGATTGTACGTTTTTCGTCTCTGAATTGCACATTACACAAAATGTAACATGTTATGCAACGAAACACGATGCCATATGCAGGTTTGAGAGCATATGCATATGCTTCACTAGTGCATGTGAATTTATCTAGCGTAACGTCATTCTGCGCAATATCTAGAGCTCTTGAAATTAATTGAATGCTACACGCTGTTTATTCATAGAATATTTACTAAATACCTACGTGTATTATTTTGCGAACTTGAATAAGATATTGTCATTCCCAATTCATTGTTGTGTTATTATTTCAACTTGTTTTTTTTATAAAAAAATTTAAATCAGATTTTTATGAATTTTTCTTTTTAGATTTATCCGAGATTTAAAGAGGATGGTCTTAATGGAGCTACTCAAAGAGTTTCAAGGTATATTATCTAAAATATTTATCTTTGTAAAATTTTTTATTTTTTCTTCATTAAAAAATTTTTTTATTTCTTCTTTATCATAAATTTGTTCCTTCTTTTTTTTTTTTATTTCTTCTTTATTTTAAATTCATTCTTAATTTTATTTCTTCTCAAATAAAAATTATCATTATTTAAAAAAAAAAAAATCTAAGCATTAAAATTATTTCAGAGACACGGTAGTGTTTTGTACCAAGTACGCGATCAGTATAGTATTTATTCACTTTATAAAAAGCGCGCCTGCGCAATCTAAATAAATCTTTCCAACCATATCTATAAAATAAAAGAATCCAAGACTTTTCTTCCCTAAATCTCAAAAAAAAAAAAAAAAAAAATGTCTTCCCCAGTATTAAAAAATCATCTGTCCAAGTCTTCCTAGAAGTAAATTAAATGAAGAATATAATTACAACCATAATTAATGATAAATGAAATTTTTCCAGTTCGGAAATCGGATATGCAGGATCACCTTCAGCGAAGGAATTACTGCGAACTCGCAGTATCAGTTCCGTGGACCGTCCATTCCAGCAGAGTGACTGGGTAGACGTTAACCTGGAAGTAACAACCCCAAAAACAGGAAATAAAAATAAAAACAATAATAACTTGACGAGCACGAACCGTTCATTAGACTTGTCACTGTACCAAGTAAAAACCCCGGTCCCGGCTTATAAGAATTGTAAAACTCCGCCGGTGCCTCCGCCCAGGAAGAAAAGACGTAAAAAAATACGATCATTACCCGCGTTGAAGATTAATGAACGTGCAAGTCGTAATAACATTGTTAAAAGTAAGAAAGATGTTGAAGGAAAAGAGAAGCGCAGAGAATTTTACGAACACAAAGTAAGCGATCTATTAAATAAAAAAATTATTTATATTTTTAAGTTATATTATTTATGGAAATAAAATCTTGTAGGTTAACGGGACAGGAGTAATAATTCCCAGCAAAGTTGTCTCAGGCTGGAAATCTGCAGAAGGACTATCTAGTCATAATCAAAAGTTACCCGAAATTAATAATACTTTTAAAGTTAATAATATAAGTACCAGTAGTTTGCCTAATTACGATCAATTTAAATTATCTCAACTTTCAAATGCTGAGAGTTGTAAAGATCAACTAAAACTGAGTGGAAATAAATCCCTCGAGAGTCTCAAGTATTGTAAATATCAAAACTCCTCTGGTGAGTCATTTCATAAAGTCACTTTCCGAGTTTCTTGTTTGTTAATTCTTTATTGTTAATTATTTGTTTATTCAAAAACTCCTTCAGGACGAAAGTTCACGGAGAAAACGTCTAGCAGGATTCCGGTTATGCAGAACAATGAAAAATTTTTGGTCAAAGGAACTTCGTCGTATCCTAATAGGTTTATTTTATTTTATTTTTTTTTTTTTTTATTTATTAAATATATAAAGTATTATTTTAATTATTTTTTTTTAAATAAATATTTTAGGAATTCTAATAAATATCAAGAATCGAGGCCAGAAAGAAGAAATAAAGAAAACGAACGGAATTATTATTCTCTTACTGGAGACTTTGATAAATTCAAACAACGAGACGTAAATTATTTATTTTCACCGAACGAAATTACAACGTCACGTTCTCATCCGTTTTTAAATAACGAAAGTACTAAAACTGGTAAGTTTTTTTTTTTGTAAGTGTTTAAGTTGGGTGCATTAAAGTAATAAAAATACCTGGGAAAAAAAATCTTTTCTAAGTAACAGAAATATATGAAAAATTGATGTGGGTATTCAAATGAAAGGTCTTGATGAGTGTAACATCGGGATGAGTTTATATTTTTAAAAACGTCAATATTTAAGTAATTATTTAATAAAGCAAAATTTTATTTATTTATTTTAAATTTAAATTTTGCATGTAAAAATTTTTTATTGTAATTTATTTAATATAAAAATTGTCAGCAAGCTTAATATAAATAATGTGTAATTATTGCTTCAGATTACAACAGTGAATTCCGGCCGAAGTTAATCCTAAGGCGAGTCCACTCGGACGACAACGGATCATTAGACATAATGTCAAGATCAGAAGACTTTGTCACTAAATCGATATCCGAAGAATCGCTTCCCAGCGCGCTGATGGAAGACGATGACCTCAACTTATTCGAGGACAATACCAAGGACCCGGTCAAAAATGAGATCACTAAAATTCGCGAGGAGCTCGAGGCAGTGACTAATGAAATAAAAACTCCGCCGCGGAGCCCTCAGCTCGCAAAAAATTCCACCAAGCTCAGGCTTCCAGAAGTTTACAAGGACAAAGAAAATATTAATTCGATGACTCCTAGTTTGAGCGAGTTTGAGGCGACGCTCTCAGAGCTTCTGGAGGGCAATTCCCGAGAAGGTGTTGATGGCAAAAATCTCGGCAATTCTAGCTTCGACTCCGAGCTGAGTCGGAATAATTTTACGAGTCAAAGTCAGAATGTTAGTTTGATAAATATTCCAGCTCCGCCGAGGAGGAAGAGGAGGAAAACCCTTAAATCTAATTCTGATGACTCGGGGTTTGAATTTTACGTCGATAGACTTATTTAAATTTTTTTTTAACGTGGAAAATTTTTTAATAATTAAATTTAAAATTTATTAAAATTTTTTCTAGGAAAATTCTAGAGGTGCCTTTGTAATAAGAGTAATATATTAATTACATATAAATAATAAATGACATTATTATTATTATTATTAACAAAAAATATTAATTGTTAAAATTATATTTTATGTAAATAAAAAAAAAAATTATTAAATCTAGAATAATTTTTTAAAAATCTGACCAAGATTTTTTCCTTAATTTCAAAATTAATGGCATAAATATTTAATATTACGGCAAAAATATTTATTCTATAAAAAAAATTTTGATAAATAAATTATTAAAAAAATTTTTGAAAAAATTCGTTTAATTTTGTAATTCAACGAGGCGTCAAAACAAATTGCCAGGTTTTGCCGTATTGAGCAGAGTAAATAAAATTGTACATAGTGTACTGCAGAGAAGGATAGAATGATAGTGGAGTAAAATGTAGGGGCTCGGATGGGTTACAAGTACAGCGATGTGAGGTGGGTAAAGGGTAAAAGGATAACTAAAGCTCGCGCATTCGCCAAAGGAATTTATAGAGTCTACCAACTATTTAGATAGAAGGCTGTAGGATAGACTCGATTCACATTGGGGTGATTTCGCCTTTTTGTCTCTCTGTTCTCTTCCTCGATTCTCTAAATAGCTGATACTAATACTCCCTGCAAAAACACATTTTATTTTATTCACAAGTGACTTGTAAATATTTTTTTTGGGAATTTTTTTTTTTAGGCAATTGCTGGAGATTTTACGCGTTGAGAAAAAATTTTATTTACTCTGAAAGTATTTAAATTATTTTATTTTATTTAATAAATTTAATAAAATGTTATTTATCAAAAATACCAAAAAAAAAAAAAAAATGGCTGAGAATAAAGTTTAAAGTCGGCGGCAGTTAAAATTTTTGGAAAGACTGGGAGATTTAAGAACCTCCCAGCTCAGATAAAGAAGTGCTAGCTTACGATGATAAAATTAATCCTCAGGCCAGCGTGTTATTTGCATTCGCGCTGGCGAACTCAGACAAAAACACCAGACATATACAGTTATTGAAGCAAGAAGGTAGGTGTACACTATGTACACCAGGGAAGATTGAGTTAAGAATTGAGGATAAAGTGGTCGTGTTATCTTGTTTAAATATCTTAATCTTTGACCTAAAAGCCACTCGGATTGTAGAAACGTAAAGTTTCCAAGACAAATCAACCCTCTAAATAAGATCATGATCCACCTTCAATGGATTAGTGACGGAAAAAGACTCAGATAATTAACTTTATGGAATTTTTTTCAGTTTATTGTTATTTCAAATAATAAATTTATTTTATTTTATCAGGAATCATTAATATGTAGTTTAATAAAAAATTACTGAATTTTAAGACGATAAAATAGTCTTGATCGATAATTTAAAATTTTTTCTTATTAAAAAATCAAATTATAAGGCAAAAAATTTTTTAATTAAAAATAATTTTTTTTTTAAATAAAAAAATTTAATCAAAATAATTCCCTTGTTGCATTAAATCAGGCAATTAAAAATTATTTTTAATATTATACGCTCAAAAGAAGAAAAATTGACTAAAAAAAAAGGATGAATTTTGTCCCTGACCCTTCTTAGAAGGGGCGGCAAAAGCAAATGACAAGAAATAAACTGCAAAATAGTAGACATTAATAAACAGTGATGAGGAGAATAAGTGTCGCAAGGTGTCGCGGGTTCGCGTCACGTTCCACGTTGAGCAGAATGAGTTTACACTCATGTATAAGTACAAGCATTATCCTCTACAACGGACTGGGGGTTAAATGAGCCGGAGTTTGCGGGAAGGTATCAAAGTCCCGAGGTGGTCCCTGCCAAATGATAACTGTTGGCTCTTGTCCCGGCTGAGGTGAGCTGCCAGCGCGATAAACGCGGCAATTCGACAAACAAGAAAACTTTTGTCAAGTTAACTTAATATGAGGCAGGTTAGGCTTCCAGGCCTTTAGTTTGCTTTTAATGAGCTTGCGAGTACGGCTCTAATGGGGACCTTTATTATTATTATCTAGATCATCGTATGTTCTCCACATTGTACATGTAATGTGTGCTCGAGATAAAAATACACTGAGGAAATTATCCACCAGGATTTTATTTTATTGCTGTCAGTTGGACCCCTGCCAGAGTTTTTGTTATTTGTTGTTATAATGCACCCGCGTGATGATAATCGAGTTTGGATTATAGTCAAGCCCGACGCTGTCTAATTTACCGAATTTTCCCTAAGCTTCATTTTTTTATGGTGACACCCTGTCGAGGATCATTTGGTTTATACGATCGCGGGGTTACAAAAATTAGATCGAATTTTTTTAAGAAATTGGAAATTATTGCAAATTTTCTTTTTTTTTTTTTTAATAGTTTGAGAGAGAATTATATTTTTTTTTTTTTCTTCAATTTATTTAAAAGTTATTTGACAGTAAATTTATTTTGATAATTTTTGAAAGTAAATGTGCTGTAATTGGAAAAATATAATTATTTAAAAATGATTTTTATTAATTATTACAAAATTGACAAATATTAAATTGCACGAATATTTAATTATATTAATGTTTTTTAATAAATAAATTATTGTAAAGAGAATTTTAAATGTTATTAATTACAAAAATTAATTATATTGACATTAATAAATAACTGACATTTTTTTTTTGAGTAATTTTTGTGAAGAAAATCAACATAAATAGTATAATCTCGATAGTACATAATCATAACTATCCTGATAAATTTAATCAAAAAAAAAAAAAAAATGAAATTAAAATAAAATGAGAAAAACAAGCTATTATCCAGAAATATTAATCAAGAAAGGAAAATCGAAGCGCAACCGCGGCAGGTAATAGCTAATAAACTCATCCCCTTGAACCTAACTAATTTCAGCAAAATAATTCTCCCGGTAAACACTCACAAATTTCGAACAAAAATCCCGTGAATATGAAAGTAATAACTAATAAATAACAAGCGACCCCAGCGAGCATATTATCAACGTGAGTATTTGATCGGTGAATAAATATTTCGTCACATCAAAATTCTAATTAATTTTAGCAATTTATCCTCGAGATAATTACCCTTGTAAAAATCAGTGGTAATTATCAAATCGATAATTTAATCGTTGCAAAAACTATTAAAGTTATTCTGTAAATTACCATCTATGTATTAAGCACAAAGCTATTATATAGACAGTTGTAGTAAGGGAGAGTAGTAAAGAGTAGAGAGTAGAGTAAAATGAGTGAACTGCTCCAAGAGGGGATGATGATGAAGGATCAGAGGGCGAAACTACCGCGCATGCACTGTACAAAGTGGGGGATGAAAATAGCTTCGAGGATACGACCAAGGGTGACACCCTGCAGTCTGACACGGGACTTGAACCTCGCTTGTCTCGCTTGTCTTGCTTGTCTCAAGCTTTTCCAAGAGAAAAAACTTTCCCTTTAATTTTTCCTTGATTTTAAATAAATTCAAAGTCCGGAATTAAAAGCTGTGCAGTGCTGTGCGCCAGTGCCCGAATTTATTTTCAGTGTTGTGCTTTATCGGCTGACCAAAACCGACTCTTACCACTGAATCCGTTTTTCCTTGCGAATAAATTAATCTCTAAAATAGTTATTTAGAATCTTAGACACTTTTGTGCTCATCCTCTGACCGCAAGAAGCCTCAGGTAAGCTTAATTTTTTTTTTTTTTTCTCCGGAGGTACGAAGCTTTTTAAAGATATTTTATTAATATAAACTTGCACGCAAAGATACGCTTTGATTAGAGCTGTAATTACGATTGTCATGCCTTACAACACGATAAACATCGGCTCTGCACTCATTACATTTACGTGGATAATTATTGGGATGACATAATGTTGTTATCTCGACATTTGTGCCGAGTTAATTTAACAAGGATGTCGACGTTAGACTCTAGGTTGTTTAAGGGCTAAACAGGTCAATAAGAGACGGCTTGTATATGTATGTATGGGTTTCAATGTATGGATGGGGACGTATATGTTGCCAAGCAAAGCGATCACAGCTTAAATTCCATTTTGGGGCGACTGTGAATCCCTACGTCGGCAAATGCTACGAGAATTAGATCCTGGGAGCTTTTGCATAGCTCATCTTAACAGATATATGGTAATATATAATATATTATATTTTTTTAGAGCGTAAATAAAATTTAAGAAGACATTTTTAAAAAATTATATTTAAAATTTTTTTAAAATCAATTAAGCTTTCATTTTTATTTATTAAAATTTTTTCATAGAAAAATTTGATATAAATTTAGTAAGTCTGAACAGAGAATCAATATCAATTTATATTGTATTATTAATATGAGATGTCTAAATTCTGATGTCTTTTTATATCTAGCTTGACAAAAAAATAATTGATTAATTTTTGTGTGTAATTAATTGAGTAAAAAAAAATTAAATTTTCTCGGAATTTATTTTAAATATTACAATAGTAATTTTTATTCTTCTGTTGTATTTTTATTAAATTAAAACAATCAAGCTAATTATTTGTTACATGCTTTTATTACCTTTAATTGAAGATTTATTTTTTTATTGTTAAAATTTTTTTCCACCCCAATTAATTAAAAATAAATAAATAAAAATTCAATTTTAAATTAAAAAAATAAATTTTCTCAATGATAATAAAATAAACAAAAACAAATTTACCTGCATTTAAATATTTCACCGACACTTTAAAGCGTAACGAGTAAATAACTGCAGTTTGAGAGCAATAAAAATTAAAGTTTCTAAAATATCGGTCTAGTTGGTTCAGCCGCGATATAAAAGCCAAGAGGGAGGGAGGGAGGGGGTGGAAAAATTAATAATGTTTAATTTTTGCAATAAATTACGAGTTTGAGGAGAGCAGAAGGCTTTATTATGAAAATCGGGTGGCGAAAGGCGCGGGGCAGGGAAGTGGGATCACATTAATTGCTGGCGTATATCATTCGGGGTGACTGGACCGGGAAAGTGCTGGCGGGCACATAATTTAGGGAAATAATCCTCGAGTTCCGTTTGTGACACGTGACCATGATGGTCACTCTTCATCTTGTCAGGCCCTGATTCGAGATTTATGCTCCTATTCCATTCTGTTCGGGCAGTCGGCATATATACCATATACCACCATATACCACCATATACCAGCGAGCTATGGCTTTTAAATGTTTTTAATTTTCGCGAGATAAAACCTTTTATGTTTGCCCGCAAAAGCTCCCTGGGTGTGCTTCTACTGGTGGCTCCACTCATTAAATCATTTGTTCTGCTCCAGTGAACACCAGACGCAATATATATGGACGTGCTCTACACATATATGTTATGTGTATCGCGGAATTTTTTTTATTTACTTTTTACCGGGGTTTTATTTGTAGCCTTTTGAACAATTCTTATAGAGAAATAAATGTTGTACGAAATTCACGCTCTGTCAATTTTTATCGCCGGTATTTTTGTTTTATTCGTTTTTCCGACTTTTTTTTGAATGTATGAAACTTATTAGAGACAATAGATTTTTTTTTTATTAAAAAAATTGTGGGTAAAATTTTTTTTTTTTTTTTATTTAAAATATCACAAGAAGAATCTTTAATTTTTTGTTAATAAAAAATTTTTATGAGAATTTTATTATAAATTTTTTTTTAAACAAAAGATTTATTTTTGATAAAAAAAAAATTTATTCGACTATAAATTTATTTGGGCGTATTTAAAATAATATTTTAAACAACTAGGTCATAACAAAAAAAAAATAAATCTTTTAATTGTATTTTATTTATTAAAAAAAAATTTTTCATTCTCCATTTTTTAAAATGAAAAAATATTCAATTTTTCATAAAAATATTGAAAATAAAATAGATGTAATGTAATTTTTAGTAAAACCCTTTTATAAGATTTAAATTCCAGAGATTTGGAGCCGGTCTTAAAGCCGGGTGTCTTAAAGAGCTATGAATCTTGGCATTGTCAAGTTAAACGTTAAATCCATACTAGAGAAACACCTTACAATACCAGAGCATTAGCGACGCGTGCTTTGTTCTATTTAACAATCGAATGATAATATTAACCATAAATTAAACAATCATCTTTATTAAATTCAAACTTCGTATAAATATGAATAGACAGAATAAGGTACTTAGATAGTTTACAAATAGAAGTAACATTTAGAGTTAAAGCCCTCACTCGGTGCATTCGCCGGTAAATAAAGGTCATAAAAGATTATATACTTAGAGAACAATAAGTTAAACTTGATCCCAGATTCAGTAGATATATTTATAGAGTTTAGTCGGAGGATAGAAAGTTACTGCTCTAGCTCTTGCTCTCAACAGCATTAATGGCACAATACACTTGTATATAAATTTACCGAAGCTGTTAACAGAGTCTACATTTGAATACATGTGTATGCATATCAAACAGTTTGTTTAGCCTCAATTGGACCTCAATCGAGAATAATAATAACAATTATCATAAAGAAATTAATTATTCTTGAAAAAATTCAATAAAATGGTCATAAATGTCCATGAACTATTTTTTGTCAAAGTTAGTTCGAAAAAATTCCGACAGGTGGCGCATGACTGATAAATCTTCTCAATATAGAAGAGTTAATTTTCAAGTATTTAATAATTAATTAAAAAAAAATTGTTAAGGAAAAAAAAAATTCATAACATACGTGTATTGAGTTCTAGATATAAATATAAATATAAATGTATAAATAACGAACCGGAGCTAGAGAATAATAAATCTGTCAGGTTGATCCCTACATTGAAAAGCCTGCAACAACTTGAAGGAAGCGATGGCAAAGTAGAAACGCTCCGGGAATTGTATAAGCAATAGTAACAGTAGCTATAACAGGAATAGTGATAGCAGAGGCTACGATAGAGCTCGGGGATCGAAGAAGACGGAAAATAAATAGTGGAAGGAACGACGGAAGGGAAAAAGCAAGAAAGAGAGACAAATAAAGCTTTGTCTGACGGGCGACTTCAGTAATGTAAAAGTGAAGCGATGGCAGCATTAGGCAAATTGAAACGCTTTTTCTTTATCTGGTTGAATACGCTTCAAGACGCACGAGAAACCGAATGGGGAAAAATATAAAATATTAAGTGAAGAGTACAGTAAATTCAAGACTTTACTTTATTGCCTTTTTTAAACTCCCATTTGTGCTCTTAATCTAGGATAAATAGCGAGTTTTTTGGGCCTCGGAGGGACGACAAGATGTCGGGCACGTGAAATGGCGCTCGTATAGAGCGCGCTCTCTTGAACTAAAAGCGCCAAATTTAAATAGTATTTTTTCATTTATTTTAATTACAATTTTATCTAATCCCCTGAGCTTTGTTTATTTAAATTTATCGTCGCACTTATTAGTAATAAAGCGGTGTAATTTTTCGAGGTTTAACCGTACTCAATGCTCGGTATTTAATGTCGAGTACGTTAACAAGCATATTTTACATTTCATTGCGCCACTTAACGCAATACCTACGCTATTATCACTGTTATAAAAATCGAGCATGAGATAGTTACCGGCGGGATATTTTTAAGCGAAAATGGGCTTGCTCCTACCCGCTTCATGCGTTTCTGTACATGTATAGGTATATGTACATATATATATATATATATATATGAATGGTGTGAGAGCAACTGTCCCATGGTGCAGGTTACTTTACTGTTTTTCCTCTCCGCGGTATTCTCATGAGAGTACGCCGCTATCGAGGTCTATTATCACGTTTTGTTTGCAACGTTACACCTCCACCTTTATTCGGAGCCTGGTCCCCGATAACGACCGAAAAATGAACCAAGTAATTTTATATTTTACATTATTACCACTTTATTTAAAGATACTATCTAAATTTTTTATTAAGAAAATTTTTTATACAAAATATTCATATTTTAAATCGATAATAAAGTTTAAAAAAATTATTTTATTTTTATATTCAAGAAGTTTAATTTTTTTTTTTGTGTAGTAAAAAGAAACTATAACTCTGCAAGGATAAATTTCAAGACAAGCTGGTTAATTTAATTTTATCGTCAAAAAAATTGAGATAATCCGGCGATGAAAAATTTATAATATGAATTTTTTATATTGTAGACATGGAAATAATCGTTTGAAGTATAAAGTGTACATTTGAATGCAGCTACAAGTCGTTTCATTTAATTTTATTGTTTTTTCTTTAGATAAGGGAGTTTATTCGGTAGTAATAATTTTTTTATTTCAAACTCCGGAGTTTTAAATTGCAAGAAATGTTTAATTTCATTTTTAGATAAGCTGGAAAATTATTCAATTTTATTTTATCCGAAAATTATTAATAAAAGTTAAAATTTCTTAAGCAAATAATTGAAATAAAAATTTTTTTATCTTTAAGAAAATCTTTAAAAAACCGCAAGTCATAAAAAAAAGTTTTGTTTCTTATTTTTTAAGTAAACTTTTACAGTTTTAATATTTTTTAAGCGATTTGAGGAAAAAAAAAATTTTTTTAGCAACAATATATTTTTAAATATTTCAATATAAATATTTATCTGTAAGAAGATTGAGACAATCATATCAATAAAAGCCAGTTTCGTTCTCCAGCAAAGAAAAATTGAAATAAAAATAATCTCCTTAAGGTCAAAAAGGATTTGAAGCGGTATTTATCCAAAAACAAGAGCCCGTGTATTTACAGTAGCAGAAACTTAACTAAAAGTGATGATAAACCAAAAGGAAAAGTAAACCAGAAGCAGAGAAAACTAAAACTAGTAAAAACACAATTGTACTCGCAGATAGAGCGAGTGTGTTAAGGCTTTTGGTCGCGGTCGGTTTAAGTGAGGCGGGTGAGCAACTAAAAGCAGAAAGGTGCCGAGGGCGAGGGCGGAAGCGGGCAGGGGGAAAAAATGAACCTACCGTCAGACGTGATTCAAAGGGCGCCTGGCTGTACAAATTCGGCAAATTTTGCGTCATAGCCGCATCGAAGTTTCCGTTCTCATCAATCACGTACAGGATAATCGTCGACAAAATCAATTCCATCCCCATGTTCTTCCCTACGACTTCATCGCAGGGGTTCTTTTGGAAAATAATTTGGTTTGCCGACACAGTTCTGTAAACCGTAAATAAAACTACGATAAGAAAAAATTGCTCTGCATTAGACAATTGTGCGTGAAAAATTTCTTTATACTGCCCGATATGGCCATATAAAAATTTTTATGTCCATATCTGACCATATATGGTCTCATAAGCATACATAAAATTTTTTGATACAGTTTCATATGAAAATTAGTCACGTTAGGCCATATCTAGACATGTTTGGCTCAGTATGGCTTGATGTGACTCAATATTCCCATATTAAGTCTGATATGGCCATATATGCCCATTATAATTTATAATATGGCTCAGTATACCAATATATAATTTTTCGACTAAAATTAGTTCTAAAAAATTCCGACAGGTGGCGCATGACCAATAAATCTTCTCAATATAGGAGAGTTTACTTTTTAAATATATAATTCTTAAATAAAAAAATTTTTTTAACAAAAACTTCATCTTTTTTTAGTGCAGACAATTTAAAAATAAAAAAAAATTGGAATTACGTCATAAATTTGTCCAAAATAATTTTTTTTTTTACTTTTGATTGTCTAAAAATCTTGCAAGATTTATTAAAAAACCAAATTAAAGATTTTTAATAAAAATAATTGGTTCTTTTCTTCTAGTGTAATAAACAAGATAAGAAATGAATAACTAATTGTTATTTTCCTCGAATAAATAAGCGTAAAAAATAATAAAAGCCGAAAATGTTAATCTAAAAGCCTAGACCTGAATCCCTGTGGATTAAAAGGGGCATAAAAAGGTGAAATATAGGAACAGAGATTAATAATGTCTGGAGAAGTCATATCTAGTAGTTTCAGAACAACGCTTAACCGCCCACAGTCCGGGGATTTGCATGTACTCGCTTGATCGTCGGTCCGGCTAACCATGTTGGATGCTGGTGATATAGAACCAGCACCAGGAGTTCCAAGGACCGAGGGCTGAGGGAGGAGGGGCGACACCAAAGGATCCAGTTAACGTAGACGGGGTGTGCAGGCCTGGAGAATATAGACCGAGAGCGAGTCAGATGCATTCAAGTATGTACTGTAATGGATGTGTATGTATGTATCTGCCTGTGGTTCACTCGAGGGTGAATGTGATGACGGAGTAAGCGTGAGCATGAATTACTTGAGATACCGTCTATTAAAGGTTCCACACGGTCCTCCTAAACGAGAAATCGAGGACGATTAACCAACCCCGAGGCCTCGTTTCCCACCCCTCTGAATATATTATACATTATATGCAGAGTATCTTCCTTTGGATCCATTGAGGATCAAGATCAATTAAAACTTTCAGAGACTCTTATCAATAAGACTCAATTAACCTGTTTACCTTTTTGTTTCTTTGATATTTATATGTTTTAATCAGAAAATTTGTACCAAAAAAAAATTAATTGATTAAAAAAAATTATTTTCTATAATTCTTTGTCAAAAAATAGAATTTTTATTTTTTGGAAAAAATATTTTTTTTATTCATTTATTTGCACTAATTAAAAATAATTTTTGCAATTTTCTTAAAATATTGTTTAGTTGTAATTTAACAATTAAAAAAAATTAAAAAATCGGCTAACTTTAGTAATATGAAAAAAAAATAAGTTTTTTGAAACCAAAAAATAAAAAAAAAAAAAAAACCTGAATTACAAAAAAATTAGATAGTTGTCAAAAATAACTTCCAAGTTTTCTGACCACAAATAAAAAAAAAAAACTTTATCAAACCGGACGGAAAAACTTATAAACTTTGAAAGCTTGGTGAAAACCAATAAAAGCGTTTTTGCAGTTCGTTTCTCTTGTATAGATATATATATGTGTAGGTTTTTACAATCTTTTTCCCGGGGGGCAAAAAATATAAACGATGTTTAGCTGGTGTCATTAAAACGTTGGAGCAGACTCGCCAAATAGAAGCGGACACCGTTGGTCCGGTTAATTAAGCTAATTATAGGTAACCACCAAACACACGGAGGGACGAGTGGCCGGCGTTGAGTCATGAGCGGGGCAATGGAGGACAGGGGCCCGGGAGGATGGAGATTGAGGATATAGGGTGCTCGATTGCATACATACATACATTCATATATATATATTCATCGTATAGGCGCATAAATTTCTCTCGGCCCGTGAAACGGTCTCCCATTTCCCCACAACACCCACCCTCTCTATCTCGTTTACCGGGATGTGTCGCTCTTGTTTGTCGTTTCGTTTCGCAGCTCGTTATCACGAATAATGCAAGTCAACTTTTTTCGTCATACATCATACAAGTCCCCTGATGCCACCTCACCCCTGAGCTCGCGATTTTAACGGAGTTATTAATAAAATTAAAACAAATACCCCTCCAAAAATTTACTAATTGAAGGATAATATTTAGTAGGAGGATTTAAAATAATTGGCAGATAAGGGACTGTTTTTTTTTATTGTTTCAAGATAATGGTGTGAATTTAAATATTTCAACTTTAACAATTTTGAAAAAATTATCAAAAATTATTGATTCTTTATTTAATTAAATTAATTTTTTTGGTTAAAATATTTATCTACCATAAAAAAAATTATCAAGCCTTGAATTTTATTTTTAAAAATCAAGATTTCTATTTTCTTAAAATACAAAAAAAAATTGACAAATAATTTTTATGGTTTAATTTAAAGTCTGATGACTTTGTAATCCTCAAACATGATCAGTAGCTATGACGAAACATCAATCTGTATTTGACACGCGATGATCCACCTAAAGTTCCCTTACAACAGAGCCGAGGAGTAAATTTAATCTCGATGATCGTAATGATCAGCAACAGCACTGACATCGATAAAATATGGCCACTGAATTTGTTATGGACATCCATAACGTGGATTGGGAGGGATGGGAAGAATAAAAGCGAAATGGCATCACAGTACGAATGATGTGGTGTAGGTTATCGGTAACGAGTAGTACACCTCTGTTCAGTTTGACCGATGATGGATGTACACGGATGGACGCGCCGATCGGGCTTTATAATCACGTTTGGAAAGCCGTGGCCGCGACGTACATCATTCAAGCTCGCAATGCCACCAAACCAGGCTCCCATTGGACGGGAAGCGAGGGAGGGGACTGTTGAGCCTGGTCAAGCCGAGAAGTATAGTGTGGCGGATCTATAGTGCCCTATAGATAGATCTACAGTGTGAAGCGTATAGCTGGCTGAGAGCACAGCAGTGATGTTGCTTCCCCAATTGGCCATTACTCGATTCAGATCCAATTGGCTGTATCGCTCCCAGTGGTCCTGGCTGCTTATCTATGCGCCAGCATCCGACCGCAACGCTCGAGTTAGGTCTGTGATCCCATCCTCTTCTGCAGAAGAGTGAGAGCTCATATATCTATCACCTGGGATCGCTTCTCCGTCAATAAATGATGAAAATTAACGAATCCAGAGCGCTTTTTACTATTATTTTTTATTCATCCGATCATTCATTCTTTCCAATAATTTATCATTTCAAGGGTTCCTAATTTCCGCTTCACTTTATTACGGTTAGTTTGGTTTCACGCTATTTATTATTGGTTTTATTTGCAAGTTTTTTGGTCAAAATTTTGTGTAAAAAATAATTAAAAATTTAATTAAATTTCAAAATTTTGTTTTTTAATTTAAAAATATTTTTAGAGTTTGGATAAAAAAAAAAAAAAAAAAAAAACATCAGGTTTTATTTCTTCATCACTCAGACACATCTAAAAAAAAAAAATCCGGAATTTATTAAAGCGTAAGAATTTTTCTAAACGTTATCTCACGCCCGTCATGTTTCCACGACATAGATCCGAGGTCTTTAACTTTTATTTTAAAATTTACGAGCAGTCGAGGGCAGAAAAGAAGAAAAGTTGAGAATAGAAAGTAAAATGGTCAACCTTGTGTGCAGTGATTTACCGTCGGATCATAGGCAAGAGGAATCGACAATTTATCGTGAAATACTCCAGCTCGTAAACTGAAGCGCAATAAAATCCTGGATATCTTATTCGGGAGAAAAGGCTCTAAAACTCTTCCAAAAAGATCTAAATCTCGAGAAGATAGAATAAAATAATTATTTTAAAAATATAAAAATATCCTTTAGAATAAAAAATCTAAATTATAATTATAATTGTAATTTTAAAACAGTAATTTATTTATCCAGACAAGCTTTTGATTGCAGGTAATTGTAGAACGATAAAAAATAATTGCGGTCGGGTAATTACTCCCGGAAATTTCGCTCTCGAGATTAAATTTTAAATTTTATTCCCGCTCACTCCAGACTCGGAAGACAGTCTTCATATCAGTGTTCGGTGTAATCAGCGGCGGATACTCGGATAAAACGGACTATGAGTAAATTCGATGGTAATAGTGATAGTAATAGTAATAGTAATAGTAATAGCAATTTCACGGTTCGACGCCCGAATGCAAGCCGTCATTAGTAATCCAACTCTTCTTCGCTATTTCCAGGTGCATATATCTACATATGTATATGGCCTTTTAACTACGTGTAGCAACACGTGTGCTGATTAGCTCCAAAAATGCCGATACAATTTTGACAGGATCAATCGAGTTTATAATTTT
>JZSA01001376.1:0-34604 GCA_000956155.1 Cotesia vestalis
TTTTTTTTTTTTTTTTTTTTTTTTTTTTGGAGTACTTTATCTTATCAAAAAAAAAAAAAGTCAATACTTGAATAACAAAGCGTATTGATCCAATAATAAATAAAACGTATCACGCAGCAGGGTTCATAACAAAGTCTTTGAGACTATAAAACAAGGTTATAACCAATAACCAATCACCTATGTAGGCATTTACGCGACAAATGGGTTGTCAAGTATCACTCAGTCATAATCTCAAAGCTCGTGATAAAAGCTCTTTATGTTTTCATCCTTCTTAGATTTATACGAGAAACAAAGACAGACACCAGTTTTTCTACTAAAATTTCTATTCCAAGCAGCTTATTTAGCAATCGCTTTTCCACCTCCATAAATATCAAAATTTATCTTTCAGAGATAATAAATGGGGGAATAAACTCTGCCGTGAAAAATCGGGTCAATAGCGGATGATTAGAAATAGACTGATGAGCGTCATGATTTGAATATTATATGTTAGATGTAAAATATATCCGCGGGCAATATAAAGTACGCTTTCATCAATCAACTGTCATTACCTTGTACTTATGAAAATTCCGTCTATCGATCGTCTACCAAATCTTTCATGTCAGAACCACTCGATCCGTCATACGTCCAAATGGAGCTTTCTTAAATTATTTCTCGATATATTTATTTATTTCAGAGCTTATATTTAAAGTAACCCAGATTTTATCGAATTTTAGCCGCCGGGAAGCAACCAGGAGCAAGTGTATGTAATATATACCTTCCCAAAGTTTTATTTCGTGTTCGCGTACACTCAAAACTATTTTCCATAGACATTAAATTAAAGCGCTCGGTAAATCCGTTGTAGTTATTTAGTTCTCATTACTGTTTAAACTATTCTAAAGCGGAAACACTTGTTCGCAACTTTGCTTTTAAAAATTACTGAGGCGTGCATTACTCGCGTGGGATTAATGCACTGTCGGGTCTCTGGAATTTATTAAAATTATCTATTTTCGTATTTGGAGTTTAGTTTTCAACATTTTCATTATTTTTTAATTAAAAATTTGTTAATAAAAAATTAGTTGAATTTTATTAAGGAAGTTTTGATTTTTTTGGAATGTATAGAGGGTACTTGAGGATCAATAAATCACAACTCTTGAATGAAGAGCAGAAAGTTTGTCATTGAAGAGTTGGACTCTTAAATAAAGTACTTTGCTGTTTTCAAACAATTGTTTTTTTTTTTTTTTTTTTTTTTTAATATTGCTAATTTTTATAAAAAAATTTTTTAATGATTAAAAATCCAGATTTTTATTTAAAAAATTGATTTCTTAAAAATTCACATCTGTTTTTAATTTTAATTTGCCGAAAAAGAGGAAAAAAATTGTAGACGTAATTTTAAGCAAATTTTTGAAGAAAAAAAATGTCAAAATACCCAAATAATTCTTTTTAATTGTCAAAAAATCGTTAATATAAATAAATAATCAAAGTATCAATTACAATCTTCAAAAAATGTAGGATAAATATTATCACTGATT
Organism: Cotesia vestalis; assembly: GCA_000956155.1. Lineage (NCBI taxonomy): Eukaryota > Metazoa > Arthropoda > Insecta > Hymenoptera > Braconidae > Cotesia > Cotesia vestalis. The sequence goes on from JZSA01001376.1 coordinate 1,509, forward strand.
CGAATGAGGTTCGTTAGTAGAAATTTAGATTTGTTGTTTTTTATCTTTCTATTCATTAGTCTGTTATTTGAATATAACTCACGTAAACACGAATAAATGAATACAAAAGTGCATTAAATTTATGAATAAATTCACCTAAATAATATTTCATCATCGCTAATTGACAACGGCAGTATTCATCAGTTGGCAATATCGAAACAAAAAAAAAAAATATTTAAAAAGCCGTAAGAAATAAATATTTCGCATTTATTGTTTTATTTCGGTAGCTCGAGTAATTTCAGTGATATTTAAATACAATACGTGGGAGTTCGAAATAAAATATTATGCATATGTAAATTTTTCGAGACAAATTATTCCATGTCAGCAGGGTGCCAGGGAAGAATAAATGAGAAAATGGCGGAAAGATGTACAATAATAATAAGAGTAAAAAAATATTCCACAACGTGAATGGACACGAATGAAATATGAGCAAGTTGTTGTGCTCACAGGGGATGAAGCAGTCAAGGGTGAAAAAAACATTTCGAGCATGCTAAAGAATTTTAGACCTTTTCACCACAATGAATTTTATTACCTAATAAACTATTTTTGTTTTTTTTTTTTTTTTTTATTTATTTATTTATTTATTTAATAAATAAATATTTTTGAAATTAATAAAAAATAAAAATTCAATTTTAAAAGAAAAATTACTTATTAAATTGTCAAGAAAATAACATTTCAATAAAAAAATCTTTAATTTTTTTATTTCTTTTGATTGAAACGCGCGAACTAATTAAAATAATTAATTCTCAAAAAAAACCCAACATTTGCAGTAATAACAATTTTTAATTACTACAAAAAATAGTCCCTGCGATAAATAATGAAGGAAAAAAAAACAACATTAAATCAACCGAGAAAAAATAAATTAATAATTACGAAACTCGGCGCAAATGCTAACAATTATAACTCGAGTTGTAAGTTTCCTTGATATAAAGCAAAAGCAGCGGAGCTTTTCTCGGAGAAAAAAAGGTAAATAACGGTAAGTAGTAAGAGCAATTTTTCATCAGCCTAACGCCGCGTATTTATTGCTTGTCCCATAAATACGGGCTTAAAACTATAAAATTTAAATTCTTGTTAAAGTTTATAATCAGTTTCGCGAAAAGCTTGTTACCTAGAAGGTAGTCGCGGGCTGACATTTAATTTACTATTACCGGTGAATTATTTAGAGCAAACATATGATGACTTAGTCTGTAAACCCGTAAGTCTCTTTGGCAACTAGAGCGCTACACTGACAAGCCTGTGTGAGTTCTGTCAGACATCTTTTTACTCCATCTTCCAATGTATTCGCACTGTAAATTCCTACTCGTAACTCAAATAAGCAAACACCGCCTCTGACGTACTAGTTCCTCTGCTTACTTACCTCCAGTTATGTACATCAAATATCTTACGCTTTAATTACTAATCAAATGATCCTGGTTATGGTTTACAAGGGTTAATGAATAAGTTTACAAATTAATTTATTGTTTTAATCCTAAATGAATAATTTATAATCTTTAGTATGTATTAAATTTACATTTTTTTTTATCCAAAGTTTATAAATTTTTCAATATAAAATCTTCACTAAATTTTTTTTAATAATTGCCAAAAAAAATCGATAGACCGAAACATAAAAAGCGATACAAAGATAAGGATTTTGGATTTATAAGTTGAGAGGCAATATAAATAAGAAAAAAGTATGCCCTAGTCCAGAAATAAAGCAACACTGGAACTCCTGCCCGAAAAAAGGACCGCTTATCCCCTTATCCTCTTTACGTGCTTCGCTTTTTTCAGCGACCCGACCCCTCAAGCTCGCTTTTCCCGTCTGTCTTCTTAAGTTAAATTCTTCCTTATCTTTTCCATCCACTGTATAGCCAGATATTTGGGCTTTTGTGTGGATGTAATGCCCGCAGATAATGAAAAAGTACAAGTATTTAAAAAATAAATCATAGATAATGGTAAATCTCGTGTAGGTAAATTGCCGACGGCAAAAATCGAGTGAAAAGATAAATAAACACTTGGGAATAAAGTAAGTGGAGTCTCGAGACGAGTAATGGCGGCGACAAAAGAGCGTCTCTTTTTTGTATATAGTGTAGTATAGTACAGTCGAGTACTATATAAAATACTATATAAAATACCTCGACTCTCCGTGGGCTGCTGGAGAGTTTTAAGGGTAGTTAGGTGCAGAAGAGAATTTAGAGGACGAAAAATAAACAACTTGGTACGTGACAAGAGAAGAAAAGTCGGAGGGAATTTTACAAGTTACAGAGCTAGAGATGTTTGAGAAAAGTGCAGGTCTCTGATATGGACATTTCTGACTTGATATATCTATTTATCATTTTTTTGTAAAAGTTAGTTTTGGAAATTTCCGCTAGGTGGCGCATGGTCGTTAAATTTTCTCATTAGTAGAGAGTTAATTTTTTAAATATAAGGAATTTTTTATTATTTTAAGAATTTTTCAATCATTGATGATTATTCAATTATTTTTTATCATTAATAAATTTTTTCAAGACGAAAAAACAACGTATAATTATAATTTAACCATAAAATTATTCATTTTTGGCTAAATTTTAATTTCTACGGTCGAGTTTTTTATTTCTAAAAATAATTCTTTAGTCCCAGATTTAAACTTAAAAAAAAAAAAAAAAAAAAAAAAAAAAAAAAAAATACATGAATAACACTAAAAAAGTCGGCAGGATAAAAAAAATACTTGAAAGTTGAATAGCCGAGTGTTTGAAAGAAAAGGAGCTTAAACCGAAAACATAATCAAATCTTGCTGAGAGCGCCTGTGGTGCAAAGTTACTAATTGCTTAATTTCCCTCTACCACTAGAGGGAGTATCTCGGAGGCTCTGCTCCATGCGAATGTATATTTATATATCCAACGGGTATTTCCTACTCCTAGGAGCTTTTGAGGGGAACAGCCTCAAGAAGACAAGCACTTGCTTACCGTAGTTTTTATTTTGTTTATTTTTATTCCCTTTATTCTTGCAGCTCTTACAACCTCCAACCTCGTTCTATTAGCACAAATACTCTCTTAAATCCTCGGTTTAATTTTTTCTGGTTTCTGCTTTCAGCTGTACAGAGTCTATTGTTTTTCAAGAGGACATTTCTCTTCCAGCCGAGTGTCGTTCTTTGAGCGGTTAGCAGACATTTTTATACAGATACCTCTTTGTGTTTAAACTCCGATGGGTTTATCCGGGGGATCAAAAGTTGACGCCATTACCCAGCTCCTTGCTCGGCTGTAGACAATCCCGGCTCTGGTAATTAATTCATTCTTCCGTTAATTTTTGCAGGAATAATCGCCGGAACTTAGCTCCCATATTCTGATCAATAACCCACTTTAATTTATTGTTTTCCACTTGGCAGTTTTATCTTCACTCACGAGTAATTAACTGCTGGTAATTTAAACTAAAGTGTAGTTTAAATTCTTTGAGTCTCGACTACTTTGTTCCGAGTCACTGGGATCGACATTTTTATTTCTTCTTTGGCAATTGTCGCCGGGACGTGACAATCGGCTTTATAAGGACCTAGAATTACTTTAAGAGCTTCATTTTTTTTTAATTAATTGCTGCAGACAATTTAATATTTTTATCGAATGACAATTACTTTGTTTTTTATCGACAATTTTTGTTATTAATTTATTAGAATAATATTTTATTGATTTATAGTTTACGAGTCATGACAGTCACATAGTGACTCTGCAGGGTTGCTTAACATATAAATTATTTTTCGGTTCTATAAACATTGTAGTAGTTAAAAAAAAATAAATCGGCAGTATGGGAATAACAAATCTTTAAAACGTAACAGCCCCCCTCAGAGTATCCAAGCCTCAATAAAATAAGAAAAATAATCGATGCAGTAGAAATAAATAAATAAAATAAATAAAAATAGTTAATGGAAAACAAAAGTTAAAACAGATGAGGATTTTCCAGGAACATTAAAAGTTACAAAGTACAAAGTTTCAATCTATCAGGATGATCCGTAACCGGTAACCAGTAATGGGCGCGTTCGTAATTCAGTTACTTTTTTTCAGCTCATATCTCGGTAGATTTTACCCCTTCCCAGAATCGGCTATTGATATTGTGTATCTGTAGAAATAAATTTTAGTAATTTTCCGTGAGTTATTGGGTCATATAATCCTTATTGATCAGAAGATATAGAGTACGTAAGCCCGAGAAAAATGGTATTGAGTTTAAAGAGGTTTAAGTTTAGAGTAAAAGCTAAAAAAGTGAATAAGAGCATACTAGTTTTATATTGCTTTGGAAATTCAAACGGGTAGTTTTATCTCCTCGGCTTTGACAGTTTTGTTTCTTGGTGCCTTCACTCTACTTCGCGTTGATACTTGAATAAAACTTTTTGCCTTACGCGAAACTTCGGGAGCTGGGGGAAGTAAAAAACTCATGTCTATATGGGGATAAATCTCCAAGATACGTTCGATAAAAGACTAAGCTTGAAATAAAAAATATTCTATTCAATCTACAAGATTTATTTTTAATTAATTATTGATCAAGAACATTTTTTTTTAATTAAAAATATTTTTAAATAAAAATTAATCAATTATTATTTTTATAAAATTTTTGCCCCCGTAATTAAATTTTTACAATTAATAAAATTACTTCCTTAACGGCAATATAATTCCTGATGAATCTTCAAAGTCTTCCGAGTCAAAAGACACAAAGGCGAGTCTCTGAAACAATTTCTAAATTGAAATTCTAATAAAATTAAAGTCTTTCCCTCAAATAACTCGCGTAGGAAGAAATTTTGCCAAATAAATTTAAAAATAGCCCAAAAAAAAAAAATATTTTTATATTCTCTAATGACGAGCTTGCATCTGGACATAAAATGTCCGTGAAAAGTAGTGAATTGAGCAGAAGGCAATCATGGAGATGGGCAGGGCACACACATGTACATTCTCGTTGGAGTTACACGCATGATCCCCAAAATGATCCTTTAGTCACGTTTGTCACGTTCGGCCAATAAAGAGCGACCGTTGGCAGCTAGGGCAAATAAATGTCACTCTCGATTCACTCGAAAATCCCTTCGAAGAGTGTGGGGACTGCGGTCCCACTTGTTTTACCATTTTTTCATCATCCTCAATATACGTCAGCGCTTCTTCACAAACGTGCAATGTAAGCCACTGACTCTAACAATAATTTATTTGCAAGAGTATAAATAATTTAAAAAAACTATAAATCGCTCAGTTATATTTCAAGCTTGATGTTATGTGTAATTACGATGTCTTGGCGTATATTAATCAAGACAAGCTTACATATGTACCTGAAAGTTTGATGGGAACAGTTTCCTCTGTGTTACAATTACAACTACACATTGTCTGCTGATCCAGAGGCACGGCAGTGCTCGCGCCAACCTTCTCGGCACATATCAGAGACAGTGGAGGGGGTGTAACTTTTCAGAGATACAAATATTTTGTAGTGGGGGACAGCAAGGGTGAGTTAAGATGAAGAGTGAGCAGCTGGAGATGTAATAGCATCATAGAGGACGCAAAGCCGAGAAACTAGATTATACTCGTCGTGCCTCCTGGAGTCAAAGACGCGCTCGGCTGCTCACTTTGCTGCATAATAATTATTCCATGCTCTTGACGTCGACTACATTGTTTCTCTGAGAATTAAATTTTTTTTTTTTTTTTTCGCTAAAAGAAGTTTATTAATTTGCAATGTGAAAAAATTGAGTGTAACATCGGGATGAGTCTATGAATATTAAAAAAAAAAATTGCTAATTTTTAAGTCCTTTAAAAAAGTCAAAAAAAATTTAAAAAAATAATTAAATAAATATAAGGTATCAGAAGCTGAAAAATAAAATACTGGAGTTGTTTAAAGACAGACTATAATTCAAAAGATATATGTAACATTGGTAACTCCCTTTAGCTCTCGAGAAAACTACCCTCGACTACCCTTGAAAAAGTTTCATACATAAATGCATGTCCTGGCCCTCGGAAAAGGGAATTAGAATTATTTTGTCGCTACATCGGGAGCATCACGTAAGTAAACATAAATAATTCATATAAATTAAAAGGCAAAGGCCACCGAAAAATATAAAGTCTAACATGTTTTTAAAGTAACTTTACCTTTTTATTTTTATTGTTAATTTATTTTTTAATTACACCTGTAATTGAAGTGTGATATCGTTATTTTTCCACTTATTTAATTAATTTGTAATGCAAATATAAAACCTGCTGGTATAACTATTAAAACATTTCAGGTACTGTTTAATTGACCCTAGTACTCAGCAGAAAGTTAATCAGTAATTGGGTACTGCGACACCTGTATAAAATAACTTCTCTAATTAAATAATTGCCTTTACAACTCTAGAAATTTAACCTGCGACAATGAGTAATTTACTGTAAAAGAGACTTCAAATCGATAAATATTAATGCTTTTATATAATTTAAGGTAATTACATGTATTATGAGATGATAAAACGAAAAGGGAATAATTTAATTCCTCTCGGATACTTAACCCGAAATATGTTAACCCGACAGAGCCATCGAATTGTCGCAATGCGGTATGGAGATCTATAGACCGATTTGCCAATTCGGTTAAGACTTTTATCACAACAATGACATCACTTCATCCCGGATATATATCTATACGCGCCGTTTTGGGTAATAAAAGCCGCGGATTATGATTGAGTAGTAAAACAAGCTATGCACTCTGATAGGATTTTTTAAATATTTAAAATTTTTTTTAAAGTAATATTTATGATTAAAAAAAAAATCTTTTTTTTCTTCTTCTTAAATAAAGACAATAAAAATTTTAATTATTAAAAATTATTTTTACGGTAATAATTGACTTTTGTTATTATAGATAATTTTATTGTAGAACAAATCCAAAATCCAGAAACAGTTGATCGAACAACAGAGCCAAAGTTCGGTTAAGTTATTGTTATTAATTTGAAAAGTTTTATTCCGAAGGATACTGGATAATTTATAGTCATCTTGACTGTCGTCTCAACAGTTCCAATCTTGAGTCTTCTATCAAATATAATATGATATAATACACAACAGTATGCAGATACAGTTTCAGTTAGTCATAGTCATAGTCATAGTCATAGTTATGGGTATAGTTATGGTTATGGTTATAGTTATAGTTGTGGGGCCAGAGTATCAGTGTTGGTAGATGTCATCCAGTTTCTAATTTCTCCCGAGCAATTGCTCAGCTTCGATCGACCACCGACGTGCGGAATTGTGTTAAGTTAGAAATTGCAGAACTGAATACAGAGATTGGGAGATTGTCTGTTGCAGTCTTACCTCGTCCGGGGATTGAATTTATGCCGGGTGGAAGTTGAAGTAAGCGACACAGAACGACGAAACAGGATACCAATGACAGAACAGAAGGAACGACACAGAAACCGTGAGCCGTTGTTGTAACTTGAGATAAACTCTGATTGCTGGCGCATGTTCCAGCCACCGCACTATACACAGCACCCTATCATGTTTCTCCACCAACAAAATTCGCTCCCATTTCTCCAGTGAACTCGTTATTTGTCATTCTGGGTATTACTTACCCATACTATTAATATACTCCTTCTATTCGGTCTTCTTCATCCCGATATTTTTAAAAAAGTATATTTTTGTCACCCTCAAGCTTTCAACTATCAGAATTGTCATTTTTTTTCATCAAAACAAAATTCTTTAACCAGAAAAAATGCTTGAATCAAGGCAAAAAATTCTTGAGTAAAGTAAAATTAACTCAAATAAGAAAAAAAATCTCTCAGTTTAAATTACTTATAAGAATTTTTTTTCTTGTAACTTAAATCTCTTCTAAGGAGCAGATTTTTTAACACTTAAGACTTGTATGGCAACATATGGACATATAAAAAATTTTTTTTACAAATTTTGATTAGTAAAAACTACCATGAGATTGATACCGCATCCATTAAACCAACTGGTTCTTTCCATCTCGATTCCCATCCTTAGGAAAGGTATGTCATATATAAGATATATGATATGAGGTATGAGGTAAATCTCTTAAGCCAATTTAGTCGTCTAGCAGATGCCGTTATCCTCTTCCATTGCCGGTGACGGTAATTATTAAAGAACAGGAGGAGTAAGTAACGTGTAACGGCGTAACATACACTCCGGAATCTCCATATAGGTAATTTCGCATAAAGAGATAATAAACCCATGCAAATAACGAGGTTATATAACTATAACACGTAGATAACCCACTAACTCAGGCTCCCGGATATAACCGCTGACTATTTGAATTAAATCGGATGAAACGAACCAAGCGGATACGGGCGAGCTTCCCTATTAATCTTTAACTGTCGCAGTTACCACTTTTTACTTTTATCTTCTGTTACACCAAGACGGTAATTTCTTTTTAAGTTATGTCCTTTTGGTTGTTTCAGGTCCTTGGAGATTGAACGCGAGTTATTTTTTTTTTTTTTTTTTTTTTTTTTTTTTTTTTTTTTTTGGGTAAGAAGAAATGTCAATTTTATTTTTACTGTCGTTAGAAAAATTTATTTTTTTGATTTTAAAAATAAATTACTCAAAACTGACAAGGAGAAAAATTAAAATTCCCAAGAAATAATAACTCAGTTTAAATAATTTCTCATGAGCGTGAGTGTGATCGCTTAAAACGTCAAGCTTAATGAGGAGTAATATAACACACGTGAAAGTCATATCACTTTGCAATTACGATATTCACGATGCGTGAAATGGAGGTATGCTTGTGTGGTAAAGAGTGCCCCTGTACTGCCGCCGGTGGAACTGTCGGTGGTAGAGGTCGATAAAGAGTACGATGAGAAGAGAGTTTTGGGAAAACGAGAGAGAGCAGAGTTTAGTACGAGTTTGTAAGCCTGCATTTGACACACCAGAGTTAGACCACCCTTTTACATTCTTGTCCTCTGCTTCTTTATATTTTATTGTATTTTTTCTTTACTTTTATCCTTATTCTCCCCTCTTTTCACGTTTTCCTCCTCTATCACTTCACATATATATTTCTTCTTTCGCTGAGCGCATAAATTCCCATAAAAAATTCAATCTCACCATCCAATATATTCAATTCTCCGAGGTTTCATCGGATCTCTAATGTAAAAAGTATCTCTACCCTTTCGTTCAATATACCTGTACTTATTCAAAAAATTTTCCAGGATATTTTAAAAAATTTTAAATTTAAGGTAAAATTGTGAGAAATAGTCAAAAAAATTTTATTTTTAAAATTATGCGGGTAAATATTAAGATAAAAAATTATATGTAAATTTTATCTGATAGGAAATTAAATTCTCTACAAATTTAGGATCATAAAATTTTTCTAAATTGAATATTTTAAAAGTTATTCACCAGTTTATATACATATGTGTATCGATATTATTATATTGCATTAATAAGGATGAATAGATGTCACGAGGCATGACACGTGTCAATAAAATGTGACTAGTAATTCACGTGCTCGCACATGCATTCCTAGTCAAGTATACACCGACAACTATGGCTATAACTATTAATATAACATCTTGGTTATACATAGCTCACAGCAGAATCGACGAAGGGTTGGATTAATAAACTTTCCAGATACAAGATTAATTGTTCGCTGGATTAGATTTACAACGAGTTGTTAAATTAAGACGGAATGCTTCTTCGTGCTCAGTGTATTCGAGTGGCCGTTCGCTCTTATCTTCCGATAATAAAAAAAAAAATTTATTGTGTTAATTAGAAGTAAAATAAAATTCTTAACGAATTTTATTAAAACTCAGTTCAATTATAGAACCTTGTTTTATTTATTTTTTTTTTTTTTCATATATTTTTTTTCCATACGGCATATAAAATTGTGAGGATGATTTAAGATCTGCTCACGTTTTTCATCTGTGATAATAGGACACTCAACGTCCGAGGTGTGCAAAAAATTTAGTTCAGACTGCTGCAGTAATAATATTTATGATTATACAGCAACAAAAACCTGGCGAATTTTTTTAAATTTATTTTTTAAATTAATTTAGATTATTAAGAGAATAACAAAAATTTTGCAGGGTTGTTAGTTTAATTTAAAAAATTTATCTATTTAAATTTTCTCTCCACAAAGTGATTAATAATAAAAAAAAAAATTTTTTATCGATGAAATTTCTTCTGAATGGCAATCAATCACCCTGCGAAGTATTCTGGTCGTAAAAAAATTTCCCGACTCGGGTAAAAGATAAAAGGAGGTGTTGTGTAACAAAATACTGATAATGGCCATTATTGTTAATGTCTCGGTAAAATTTCCACGCTGATTAGCACAAATGACAAAATATCGGTATAAAAAATAGAGTTAAAAATTTTTTTTTTGGCAATTAAGGGGAAAAAGATGGCAATAACAGTGTAAATATAAGTACAAATTTATAATATTTAAATGAGTTAATACAAAAGAGCAGCGCATTGAAAACAGCATCAGCGGAGAGAATCGTGTGCAAAGAGCCAACAAAAAGAAAAGACATTTCTTATTCTTTCTGATAAGAGGGTGGAAAGTCGAGACAACTGGCAACATGTATCCGTAGAGAAAGAGAGCAGCCGGAGAGTTGAGGGGGGGATGAAACAAGGGTAGGAACGCAAGTAGCCGTAACTTGGTAACTCGTGACGGGCGGGTTGCTCTCTCGCACGAGTACCGCCACGTGCTGAGCGCTGCTCGTTGCCGTAGAGGAGTTCAACACCAAGGAGAAGGCACCACACCCTTCAAACGACGATCGATAGTCAACCCCTCAGCGCTGGTAGCTAAGCAAGAGAATAAAGATCTGGATAAAAAAATAAACGATCCGAGGAAAACTCTTTTTTGGACAGTAAGAGCCATGCTGCGCAGATCGAGATAAATATGGAGAATATTGAGTTAAATTGAAAAATTTGAGCTTAGGTCAGTGCGAAATTTAATTTCCTACAATTTTGGTCTCTTTGAAAATTCCAAAAATCTCAATAGTTCAAGAGTTATCGCTACTTAAACATCACAAAGTGGGAATTTAAGAACGAGTCCAGAATTTTGATAATCATACTTTTGATTTTTGCTATTACAGGGATAGTTATTAAATTAAAAATTTTATAAAAGCTTTATCTGATAGGAAATTTAATTTCCTAAAAATTTTGTATCTTGTAAAATTCTTCTAAATTCAATATTTTACGAATTAATAAGATAAAAAACAAAGTTATACAAAATTGTACTTTCAAAGTTTAGAAAAAAATGAATTTATCTCATGCATGACTGCAAAAAAAATTCCTCTGTAATAAAACTATCGTCCAAAGATATTGAGGTAAAATTTATATAAATACGAGCCAGAAAAAAAATTCCATAAAAACGATTCTGTGGATAAAAGCAGAGCAAAAGAAAAATAATTCAACTTTCTGGTTCTGGACTAAACACACAATCTTCTCCATTTGCGATCCGCGGCTTTGGAAAAACAGCAAAAAAAAAATCAAACGATAAAATAAGAATAGAATAACTGAGAGAGAAAAATTTTTATTCGTCCCCTGTGTCACGTAGTTTCGCGCTCTCATCTCTGGGGATGAATCACGCACGCGTTTTCACGGATATAAGTCGGTATCTTTTCCCGTCTGTTGGGAGCAAAAGTCATGCCGCTCGTAATTTGCATTATAATTTATAATTTATAAATTATAATTTATAACAAAAAAAAAAAAACTTTACAAGAAAAATTCTTTTAAAGATTTTCCGTTTTTGTTTCGAGTAAAAATAAACTTTGTGTATGTTAAGTAATAAGTAATGAGTTATTGTGATTATGCGGCCGCTATTTTTCCGGTGTGACAATATCTCCGGGTCGCGGCGGCCATCTTTAATTACACCCACTTAAGTTTCTTCGTCACATGACGTCGTCTCGAGGTGAGCCGCCAGATAATGAGAGCGAGAGAGATATGCAGCTTTCGAGGACCGCAGTTGCGCCCTCCAGCGATCAGAGACTCAGCTCGAGTATCTTCAGAAGACATCAACCATCCGAGTGGTGCTGAGCTTGCGAATTTTATCCGCACCTCTATCTAATACATTTTAATAAATTGTAATTTTTAATTACAATTATAAGCAGCATCTACTTTTGTTAGATTCAATTAAATAATTAATGCGTCTGAGTTAAGAAGGAATTTTGGGCCGACATTCCTGAGCCACTTAATTAGCGTTTATTTGTGAGGGATTTTATTCGTTATTTTAATTAGCGCTCCACTTTAAAGGCTTGCTTAATTTTTTTTTTTTATAAAAAATTGAAAAGTCTGACTAAAATAAATTTGTACTACTGATTTAATTTTTTTTTTTTTTTTTTTTAAATAATGACTCAAGGATTAGAGCTACGGTAAAATTGACAAGGTCCTTTTTGAGGAAATTAAATTTTCTATAAAAAAGGTCTCTTATAATTTTTTTTTATCTTCAATATTTAACCCAGAATTTGAATTAAAAGTTAAACATTGAAAATTTGAATAAATAAATCAACACTCTTATTATAAATAATGATAATAAAATGTAAATTATATTACAAAGTTGTTAAATGAATTGAGTAATTATTATCTTAAACAAATGAGATCATTTGTATGTTTAACATCAATCTTATTCTAGACTCAAAAATTTAATAATAACTCACTGAAGAATCTTGAAGATTTAACTCTTTAAAATTTCAGTCTCCGTCAAATTTTTCTCCTCAACTCAAGCGCAAGTTTTAATGAGATTATTTGTATACTTCCACCGCCCCGTGGCATTAAATAGAAATCCCAGGAATTTAAGCAAATTTCAGTCTGATTTATTTCGAAAAAAAAAAATATAAAGCCACCACTTTTATGTTCTAATTAAAACTATACTGTAATAATAACCGATGAGTCATGGAATTTAATCACCACTTAACTCTCAATGACCCACTGAAGTAATAAAACCCAAATAGTTTAATTTTCGCCGTCTCATATTTATCGATAATAAACCTCCTTTTTATGTATAATACAAGGAAAATGATAAAAATATAACAGATAATAATGTTTACGATTTTTACCATAATATTAAATATAAGGACATTCATTTAAAACTATCACTTTATCATTAATATCCGCGTGTATTCAAAAGGATTTAGAAAGGTCATACCATAAAATACTAAATGCACTGTACTAATACTCAATATCATTTTTTTTTTATTTTTTATCTTTCTTGGTGGTATTATATCAGACTAAGCCCTACTTTTTTTTTATTTTTATTTCTGGTCTTCCCAAGGTATTTATTAACCGCTTTATAAAAACGAACACTTTGAAAAAAATTCATTTAAATTTAATAAGTTATTTTGTATCTTAAGAATTTTTAATTTTCAATTTTAAATTCTAAGTGAAATATTTAAGATAAAAAAAAATCATATCAGACCTTTTTTTTAGACAATTAAATTTCCTACAAAAAAAATTTCTATCAATTTTGCTCTATCTCTCTCACTTAGCTTAAAATTTGAATTTAAATCCCCAGAAGTCAAGTTTTTAAACTTATCTGTGGGTTTTGAAATTTTACTCTTCAAATTTTGGATTAAAAATTGAAAATTAAAAAAAAATGAATAATAATTTTTTTTAACAGTCTCGAAGTCTGCATTAGCAGTGAGCCTAATTTATAACAAAAATGAGTGAAATAAATGGAGATTCAATGGAGCAGGTGAGAGATCATGTAGTAGATGAAATAAATCGGTGTGTGGTTGGTGCAATTTTTCAGGGTGTTTTTTTTTCCGGTCCGTGAGTGGGTTCGGAATGAAGGGTGACAGCAACTACGATTTTTCTTAACCACAAAGAGACTTTTTTTATTTATATATCTCCACATATGTGTATCAAAGGCACATAATAGAAAGTACGCTGAGAAAATAGAAGGGCGGAAAGACGATTGGCCGGCCGGAATCGCGAATAGAGTTCAGCAGAGAGTACATACACAGTATTATACTATACACTGTACAATGTACAGTGAGTGCAAGCTCTGAGCTCTGAGGGTTTCACGATAAATGGCACTCTTGTGTCCTTACGACGGGCGAGATTTCCCTCAGGTTTTCAGGTATACACGTAGGCGTACCTATGACGAGTACGTGTGAGTGCAATATCTATTCGATAAGAATAGGGGGAAGACAGACGATGGAAAATGGAATTTATTTAGACATGGAGATAGCACAGGAATGTTGTACATATATTGCCCAATTGTTTTTACTGTTGAAATAGCAATAATGGTAATAATCACCGGTGTTGGTACACGGATTAGTTTGACGAGCGAAAAGTGTAAATCAGTGTAGCTGCAGTTTGATAAAATCAACCCCTCAATTCACCAGGGAGAGATTTATGCTTAGAATAATCCAAATCCTGGGAATAAGTTCAGACATTCTATTCCATCTAGGGTACATATTCAAGGGACTGGACTAGACCTTCATTTTCATTTTAGATGATTCTCTAAACCTTAAAAATTTTATTTTTTAATTTATTTTTAAAGAAAAAGTCTCTTATAATTTTTTTATATTTTTAATATTTTAGTCAAAATAATTACTTGAAAATTTTTAAATCCACGGATAAATTTTGATTGACTAAAATTTGAGTTTTGAACTTTAAATTAATATTTAAAAGAAAGGGAGATATAGGAAAAAAATTAAAAAAAATTTTTTTTTATAGAGAATAAAATTATCTATAAAAAAGTTCTGATATCTTGAATATTTAACCAAGAATTTGAAATTGAAAGTGAAAAGCAATAATACCTGTCAAATATTGCTCTTACAATTAATTAAATAATTCCGAGCACTATCATCGAGCTATAAGTCGAAAATAATGAAAGAGATGAAAGGAAAATAAAAATATTATTAATGAAAATATAAGATATTATTCAGGAGATAACATTCCATTAGTTATAACGTAATAACGTTGGATTACTTGGAGATATATGTATTAAATTCATGAGATGATATCAGCTCGTTGAATTAAATACGTTTACGTGCGCGTTGCGGAAGTAGTCGAATACCGTGGGTGCAGCTCTACAGCTTCTGCTCCTGGTTTAGCTATCAACTATCGCGAGCCTGAGAAAACGGTGCAACGAGCCGTTCAGAGGGTGAGCTTCCCTAGACTCTGTATAATATTTCAACTCTCGATGCACTGTCTAGCAATATACACCCAAATTTATATAAATATAAATTTATATAAATTTCTTCCCCTCCGAGGGATGATAAAACTCTGAGGGTTAAATTTAAATTTTAAACTCAGCTTACCAACTTGCACCGTCGTAAAATTCCTCAGATTATCGACCTCGAGCTTAAACTTTTACTAGCCTAGCTGCTCTACCGTCAAAATTATTTATTTTTAAATTTCATATTTATGGCTAATTATCATTTATTGGATTGGACGTTTTGAGCTTCGCTAAATCGATAGATTTAATTAATTTAATTGGAACAATAGCGCGGTATTATATATCATATTATATTCCCGATTCTGGTATTTATTATTATGCAAATTTAATTAAATATTAATTATTAATTATTGACAACGAAAGCTCGGGCTTGCATTGTCGACAAAGTGATTAATTACTTTACTCCGGTTTTAATTCATTTTTATTTAAAAAGCCTTCAAGGATAATAATTCATTTTTTAATATTTTAATTAATATTATTAAAAAATTTTAAATACTTTTTTGTAGAAAATTAAATTTCTTTAATTTTTTTTTTTTATTTCCAATATTTTTAAATTGAAAAAAAAAAAAAAATAAAATACTATAAAATTAATTAATTAATGAATTTAAGAGAGACAAGCGACTGTAAATAAAGCTAAAAGGTAAAAATACATAAGAGCAATAAATAAGAAGGTATCTTTGTAAGCTATAGAGGTTCGTGTCATGAATTTATTCCCTTATTCCATTAAATCTAAGGGTATATATGTCCAACAGTTTCTTCACTAATACCTTCAGTTTGCCTGGCAGTGGGGCTTGCAGGTTTGCATTGAGTCGACGGAGAATTCAACAAGGCAAAGAGTATACAGGGTGGATTAGAGATACGCGATGGCACTACCGATAGCCGAACAACGTAAATTCATTCCTGCTACACCTCAACCCTCTGATCCAAGATCCTGAAACCCCTGCCACCCACGCCCTAGCTGTGTCAGACACTCAGACATTGGTATTTCAGTCGACAAAGAGACTCTGCAAATACTTTTGAATTTAAATACTATACAAGTCTTAAATCTATTTGGTGTCAAGTGCAAGAATAATAATACCCGTAAATTACATTTTAACAATAACTAAATTATTCTTTATGTTTTTTCAGTCCGAGTTACATTTTTTAAACAATTAATATTTTATTTTTCAACAGAAAAATTTTAATCAATTTAATTTCTTTGAAAAAAATAATTAAAAATTTTAGAGCTCGATTATTTTTAATACAAGTTCATATTTATCGTAAGTGAAAGAGCGGGTGGAAAATAAAATGTAATCCCTTAAGAGCCAGGGCAACCAACCGTTTTAATATTAAATTATTAGAATTTTGCTCGAAGGATTTGGTTGGAAAATTTTTAGGAAATTAATTGAAATTAAAAAAAAAAAAAAATTGTTTTAAATTGTGATGAATTTTTCTGGCGGCTCGCCACGCCGATCAATCGAAAATCCGAGCAAAGAAAAAAAATTTGCATTGAAGAAAAAAGTATACGTCAGCTGCTATTGTTCTGAAATTTCACCCCATCACAGAGATAAAGACAAAGATAGAGTAGATGCATAGTGATACAATAACACACGTATAACGATGCGTCAAAAACAATGGACACCGTTAACGCGTCTCGTAACCATTTCATTGTCTCGTTGACAATGTACCTCATGGAAATATGCACACTGAGATGACAGAAAAGGCAATATGAGATCGTAACGCCGACAATAAGCTCCCTTTAAATGTTATTAAAAATTCTTCAGCTAAATATTCTCTTTTTTTATTAAATTTTAAGTCACTCGTTCGTAAATTAAGTCGAGATTCTACTCTGTTATGTGCAAGATGGTAATCTCTGTTATTTAAAATATTAAACGCATGAGATCTTAACGCAAGACATGTTGCTGGTGTATTTCTTATCTCTGACAGTACAGTTACACTGCTCAGGTGATATTTTACGCCCGAGACAAATGAACTTTACTTTGTTTAGAATGTCTAGACATTCACGGACTCCTGTTTGTGACTAACCAACCACAATTCTGTCTTATTGTTTATAAATAGAAATTTATTTACTTTGTAAAAATTTTTTATGGATAATTATAATTAAATTTATTATTAAAAAAATTTATTTATCAAATTTAATTAAAATTAATCTCTGATAAGCTCTTAAAAAAAGTAAAAAAAAATTTTTTTATTTATATTTTTTTTAAAAGAACTCTCTTGTTATGAGAAAATTTAGCGTACATGCGCCACCTGTCAGAAATTTTTGGAACTAATTTTTAAAAATAATTTTTGAGCTTATGTCATAATATATAACATAAATAATTTATTAAAAATGAAGAATGATAATAACAATAAATAGAAAAAAAAATCTTGAGATAAAGGACCTGGTATTTATTTAAACTTCAAACAAAGTAAAGAGCAATGGACAAGAATCGATGCGTATATGTGATATACATATAGATGGAGGACAACCCATTATTGGGAAACAGTTGGCGTCCAGTCGGTCGAGGAAGAGGAAGAAGCAAGGACAGAGAGGGATAAAGAGAGAGAATTAGGCGAGACAGGACACCGAAATATATTGGCAGAGGGCGAAGGGCTGAAGGGATGAAGGGCAGAACCAGGGAACGACCGATGCCATTCCCATTGAGTGTGTGGGAGCAAGTAAACCTAAACCTGGAGCTATCCCCACCCCCGCCTTCCACCCAGGCACTCTCGGTGGCCCCGATCTGTCGCACAAATCACCGCTGTGCCAGGCTGCCGTGAACACCATCGCCGACCTCTCTCGTGTAACTTCCAGTTGGATTCGCCTCCGCTATTTCCCATCCTTTATATATAATATATAATACGTTATGCCGCGCATACATGTACCGATTGGCCCGTAAGCTTTTAATTATCGCGTTAATAGTATAATATCGTTAATCATTTCATTTTCATTTTCATTTTCATTTTCATTTTCGTTCAATTACCAGTCATTTGTATTATTTTTGTTATTATTTTCATTATTGCTATTCAACCCTTTTCGAGCTTATTAATTAGCGGTAATCATCACATTTATATTTGTCAACAGATTTTTCGGCTAATTGACCTGATTTTTTATTAAAAAATTTATAACACATTTTTATTCGCTTAAATCATAAAAACAATTTTTGAAAATCATATTAATTTTCATATAAATTTGTTTGTATAAAAAAAAATTAAATTATTGATGTTGAAAGTTGGCAAAGTCACAGATGTTTACATCTTTGTAATTTTTGGAAATTTTCCAAATTTTTTTCCACATATGAACAAATATATTTAACATATATGAATTTAAAAAAATATTCCTATACATTTTTAAAAATAATTATAATTTGATCAATTTTATTTAATTTTAGAATGACTCATTAAAAAAAAAAATACTACATATTTTTTCACCCCTAATTGAGGTCCCGCGCGTCGTTAATTTCCCCGCACATGCCTCCGTTAATTTTTGCCTCCCTCCGGCGAACAACTAAACAATAGATTAATAAACCAAGAGGGACTTTTATCGGTAATATATATTTGTTTGAAATATTTATCGCGTTATTATAAATTTTATGTGACTGGAAATGTTAAATATCTGGGTGGTCTGGTCGAATATATTCCGAGATCGGACATTCACCGGTCAGTGAGCGAGCGCAGAACCCATCTATTCGATTGCGGCTTCAATAGATCTTGTATCCTCGATTTACCGGAAAATCCAGTAGTTCTGAATTGATCCAACACTTTTTTTGTCCCTCTGCTCCTTCAATAGCATCTTCTATCTACAGATATCGAAAGCGACCAATTCAATCGGAATCCAGCAGGGATAGACACAGACATAGACCGAGAAACCGCAATCGGTTTTAGTTGACGCTAAAATATTTCTCGGTTTTATTTTTTTTTTTTTTTAATTTAAAAAAAAAATTACTCGATTCTTTTCTTTGGCTCTATTTTTTTTACGGTAAAACTTCTCGAGCGAATCTTCACGTAACGACTTACCAACCTGTTTTCAAGCACGTTTTGTGATAAAATAACAACCGATGATGTCACGTAATGTCGTTAAAACAGACGCGAGATTCAAAAATGAAATATCTCTCAGTAATAAAATGTAAGATAGACTTTGTACTATTTATTTTATTACATGATTTGATAAAAAGGACTTGTCAACAATATATGTATGTACAGTTTTAAAAGTTAAATACTTTGTTTTTTGTTCGCAGGTCAAAAACGTGTCTAGTGTTATTTTTCTGGAACAACCGCAGTTGCAGAAGTATTTTATGAAGTAGAAGTATAAAAATAAGTGGAGCCACGTAATATCATGAAAGCTATAAAATAATCCAAGGCTGTGTCAGGCTATGATTGTCCAAACGCAATTCTTGTCCGCTTTTAAATCAAGAATTGTGTGGGGACATCAGCGCTTGGGGCGCAAGTCAACCAAATCGACTATAGTGATTTTATTTATGTTTTATATTTATCGTATTTTATTGTATTATGTATGCAAAAAGATTTATCTGCATTTTTTAACAGTTATAAATTTATATATTTATATTTAATAAAAAAAAAATGAAATAAAATAAAAGTGGCATTGTTGCATTTGAATTCGTATAAAAATTTATCGAAAAAAGAAACATTATAAATGGCAAAAGTTAGAATGCTATAACTTATATGTTTATATATCGCAAACTCTTGTTATATTCTTTTCCACGATATTTTATATTTTTTATCGACAAATTTATGTTTATAGATGTTTATATCATAAAAAAAAAAAAAAAAAAAAAAATGAAATAAAATAAAGAGCAACATTGATATCTATATATTTATCAAACGGTTGCGCGGAAAAATATATATGTAAAAAAATTAGATAAAACTAAGTTGACCAAAGATGTCTTGGCGGATTTATTGACGAGGGAAAACGAAAAGTTTATCGGACTCTTGGATCTTTTAGAATTTTTCTTTTCCGTCTCGCAGTGTACCATGAATCAAAATGAATTCTATTCGTCTTAAAGCAAAGTTCGTGAACGGAATATGACGAACTGGAAAGTTGATAGGATGGGAAAGTGCTTGCGGAGAAAGAGAGAGAGAGAAAGCGCCCGCGGGGGTGAGAAAAGTTTAAGAGGGGACAAAGACAGGAGATAAAAAACCAGACGATGCAAGAAAATCGGGATGCGAAGACATATATGAGATGAGTATAGTAAACCTGATGATGGCGATGATAGAGAGGCAACGTCAGCAGCTCCATTTTCGCTCACAAATGGAATTAGAGTCTATTCTTCTGTTTACTAGCCTCTTTTATATTACTCCTGTGTCATCCCTTATTCTATATATCTATATATTATATACTATTTCACCTCCGATGAGTCAATCGATATTATCATATATATTTATAGGCAAACATAAACCGCCTACTGCAGTGAAGACTTTAGGATCCGAGAATTCTTCTCCTTATTTTTCTTTTTTTCTTTTAAATTTATTAGAAATATTATTTATGAATTAAAATTTTTTCTAAATTTTTAATTATAAAAAACAAAACCTTTAATTTAAATTTAATTGACTTTATTAAATTAATTATTTTTCATGATTAAAAAAATTATTAATTTGTTTTTTAATAAAAAGTAAAATTTTCCCTATGAATAATAATTAAATTCCTAGCAATAATATAATGAGCATTTTTTATGCGTACCTAGTTCTCGGGTACTTGCAGAATTCCAAAAGTTTCTAAGCATACAGAAGAACACTGTACAGTATTAAAAAAGCTCGTATATTTAACATACATTATATATTATAAATGATATATAATATATTACGTGGAAAGATGCGCATACATGGTTACGCTGGATACATTATGCATCCCGGATTTTATCCCGTATAATGCACTTGTTACTTATGCAGATATCGACGCGGCGAGCGTGCAATACACGAGGGTATAGCGGTATAACTCATATCACCCCCACACATGTACATGCCTCCTTTCCCACACAAAGAACACCAAAGAGAAAAATTGCCCCTTATGAAATGTCACCGGGATCCTAAGTAATGCTGAATGTGTCGTCTCTAGTGTCTGGTTTAATGCAAAAGAGATGACAACGCGAAATATAAATATGAAATAACCATATATGTTAATAAAAATATGTCGCGCGATTTAGCCTTTGTTGAACATCGGTAAGGACAAATTTTCACAAGTTATTTTATATTCAAATTCTTCATGTGTGTTATCAAATAATTTATACTCAGTGAAATTAGAATTGATTACCAATTCTCAAGATTCCGACGCGGTAATTGGCTACATGCTCGAACATGGTTTGTTTAATTGGAGGAAATTGTTGTGGAAGTTAATACACGTCATGTCAACGGTTCGTTGCTCTAGATGTATTTTATAATTAATAATTATTTTATTTTTAATTATAAAATTTTTATAAATTAATTTTTTTATTTAAAAAATTATATTTAATTTGTTTTTAAGAGTTTGTTGCTTCAGAAATGTCTTTAATAATTAATAATTATTTTATTTTAAATAAAAAAATTATTTTTGACAATTTTTTTATTTAAATGAAAATTTTTTAAGCTCCAAACATAATTTTTAATTTAATTTATATGTAAAAACAAATTTTTTATTAAAGAAAATTAAATTTATTGTTAAAAAGTAGAATTTTAATTTTTGTACTTAGTTTAGAATAATAATGTAATGTTAAAACGACATTGCTGAGAAGCATTAGACTCATATTAACATCAATTACTGTGAGAACTGTTATTTTAGATTTAATGTATATTCATTACTATATAAAGTAAAATTTAACCAAACATTTGTAATAGCACAAATAAGTTTAGTTTTATTGCTGTCAAAAAAAAACTAGATTGTTTTATTTTTTCTCACTTAATAGCGAAAAAGTATTTAAAAGACGGTATTAGTTATTTATCGCTCCATAACGACTTGAAATCACAATTCAATTGAGTGAAATAATTAAAAATTACCGGATCTCTATTAACGAACTCTCTCGGAAAAAGTGATCATGAATAAAAATAACCTTCCCTCTGCATTCTCTCAAATTAAAGATTTCCCATCAACTTTTTTACTAAAAATCGAGCAAAACATCAAGCTCTGATAAAATTTCCACTAGTAAAAAAACTCTAATTTTCTAAACTTGAAAAAAAAAATCAGTGGAAAGATTTTAAAAGCTCTCGCAGGTAAAAAGACCAAAGTTTGTTTAAATCAACAGAAAAATATTTACGTTAACATTTAAGGGAGTGCTTGTGCATCATTATTAAACTTTCGAGTAATATTTTTCTAAAGGAGTATTTTTATAAAATATAATCCATATTTTTCTACCAGGTAGCTCTTTTTGATAAAGTGGAAAAAGTCATTTTTCGCTGATGTAAGAAGAAAGTACAGTAGACGTTTAAAAAAAACATAAGGTGTGCTTTAGGTCCGCTGGGTAAAGCACTTTTCTTTCACTAAACCACCTTTGAGTAACACGTATTTACTGTTCTTCATATTTAACACACCTCTTTGTTATTATATATTTGACGTTAATTTTTTTCATCAAACTCTAGTTTATGACCGAGAAAAAATACACGGATTATTACTTTTTATATAATAATAACAAAAATTGTTATTTAATAATTTTTTTAACATATCTAGAGATTAAGCAGAAGAATTAAATAAAAAAATAATTAAGTGAATTAATTGAGTAATTTGAGAGTTTTAATTTTAATAATTTTTTTTTTTTGATAAAATTTAAATGTAATTTATTAAAAAAGAACTTTTAAGGATTTTAAAATTTTTTGAGGCAGTATTAGAGCTAATATTGTAGTTTTACTCAACTGCAGCGCTCTGAGGCGAACAAAATAATTTTATCGGGATCTAAGAAGAGATAAATAAAATAATTCAGCACGATATTTTAGAATCGCGAAAAGAAGAAACGAGAAAAAAGATGAGTATCTAACTACATATGAGATCCATAGAGATATATATTTATTATTATTCTTATTATTATATAGGGTAATATGCTATATATTAGGGGGTATCCTCTTGAGCTTGAGAAAAGCGTTTTACCTCGTTGCATTTGTTCACCCAATCCCCTTTTTCCAACTCACCCGTCTCATTTCTCGGTGATCCTTGACGTTGCACACCCGCACTATACTGTGTCCCGGGGATATGGCCCGGAGGTAAGAACCTCGCTAAATCACCACCGACCGATCGCCCTCGAGAGTATAACAGACGAGACGAGACGACCAGAAAACTACCACTGTGAAGAAAATCCTACAGCGCAAGCACAAGATAAAGGAATTATTCAAGTCATCTGAAGCGATATTTCTGAGAGACGGAAGCTACCTTAAGGTCGAGGTTTATCCTTCTAAGATATTTAATGTCTAATATTTTTTTCTTTTAGATTTCATTAAAAAGAAAGTGTTTTATTTATTCTTATAATGTCTTAATTTTTATTAAATAATTTATATTACTTCACACAGTGACTGCAAGGTTGTTAATTTTTTTATTATAAAAAATAAACTAAAAATTTTTTTAATCTAATGACGTTATATAAAAATATTATACAAATCCCAACAATAAAATCAGGATAAATATATATATATATATATCAAAGTGATAGAGATAAAACGGTTAAAAATCAAAGCTCTTTTCCACGATTGTACGATTGCAGAAGTGCGACGAGTAGACTGAAAGAGCCGGAGGCTATTTTTCAGGGCTCTAAAGTAAAAATAAAATCTAAGAAGTAAAAAAATAAGATGAAGAATAAAAAGAATAAAAAAGCAGGAACGCACATGTTGAGAATGGGTCGAGCAGTTACGTGGATCGGATACAAAATAAGGATAATCCTATAGATATGCTCGAGCGACGTTCTGCTGCATTCAAACGGAACAAATATAAATACATCCCAGCATCCACTAAAACCTATATATTATCTGCAATCTCCATACATGCCCGCATTTTCCAACCTCCTCAATATAATAAATAAAAATATTATTTTTTAGAGTTAATTATCAATGTTATATTTTTATTGAGATTTTTACTCTCTATTTAACTTCGTTCTATATCCACTTGATTTTTTTTTCAACGAGATGGCCTTTGAATATTTAATGGCTGACTCTGCGCCGAGGTCGAAGGGGGTTAATAGGTAACGTTGCGTGCATTCGATGAATACTCAATTGCGGAGGTATGACCAGGGACAAGATTTTCAGAGGAAATACGATTCCAGTATATGTTATGTCGATAGCGCACGACCATTGTTCGACAGTGATACTATTTCTGGAGACTGGATTGCGTGCGGAATAATCTATGGATACTCTCTAAAAGTATTTGAAGAAAATGGAAAAATAGTATTTGTCCAGTAGCTTTTTTAAAAATTCTTTTGTCATTTTTTTCTGATTTAATATCTTTGCCCGAATATACTTTTGATTTAAACTTATTTAAAAATAAATGTAAATTCCCTTTTATAAGATGACTCATTGGAATGAACTGAAAATTTCATCAATAATTTATTATCGGGAAGGGTTTATAGGGTGGTGATTTCTGTTTTAGTTTAGCAGTTTCGCCAGGTGTTGAGACACGTACTACTAGCGATATAGATTGTCAAAGTTTGGAGAAACTGTTGGCCGCAGAAGCTCCTCGAGAAAGCTTCGTCAGAGTTAGTTGCTCTCTATAACACAAAATGAAGATAACTTCCTGGAGGTTCACCCTCATCTTTCAACTCCGAATCTCGATGTAACAGTCAACAATGGTAAAAAATTAAGCCGTAATTTAGTTCCCGAAAGTTTTTCCCCTTTCGGGGAATCTGGGTGAGGATTCGAGGTCACGGATGATGAAAATAAAAACAGGGAGGAAAAATACAATATAAAATATGAGCGATTCTGTGAAACAGTTAGTGTCAGTGATATATAGTTTACAAAACGATAAAAGTTGCCATAAAACGGTGCTAGATTCACGTCCAGTAAGCAGCTTACCGGCGAGATGCTTTTGCTTATATTCTGTGTACTGTTCTATGCGCTATACACCATACACCATTACTATTTTATTGACTACAGTGAGATGTGCAAGGAATATGTATGAGTGTATTTGTATATTTTAGTTTCCACCGACTATTCGCGAGCGAGGATTCGTAATATTCTCAAGATGAATAGAACAGAAACGTGCAAATATTTCTCATATCTTACATATTTATGTCCTCTTCAAATTTTTTTACGGCCAATAACAATTTGTTCTCCAACGATATTTTTATTCTTTGGATAAATTTTTATAAGCCAAATCACGATCACCAATGTTAACATCTAATTTCTTCTTTAGTTTCGTTTCCGAGACCATTTTCCGGCAATAAAAGAAACGGCGACGATCAAACTTGTTTTTTCTTTTTTAACTAAAACTGTGAGATTTTTTCTAGGATAACTTTTAATAAAAAGCTTAAAGAGTTCACGATTTTCCAATCATTTTTCCGATATAATAAACTATTGTACTTATTTTAATCGATTTTATTGTTGTCTGGGCCCATAACCTGTTGTAACTCATAGAAAAAATACCGTAATTACAAATTGAATTTATTTATAAAAGTTTTTACTTTTTAAACCAAAAAAAAAAAAAATTATTTAATAATTTTATTGATCGAAAAAATATTTTTTTTTTTATTAAATTAATAAATAAAAATATTCTTGCACTTTGAAAAAAAAAAGTAATCAAGTACTAGCTTAACTGTAACACTAAAAAATAATTTATTTGTTTAATCGCAACTAGAAAGGCAACGCGATAGTGTTACTCGACAGAACTCTATTCGCGTGTCTTCAAGCTCGCGAACAAAGAGAATGTAGAGTGTAAAGCGTAGGAAAACTCGTGTGAGTGGGAGTGTGAGAGTAACGAAACGGCCTTAGGGATTACCTTCCGGCGTTTCGTTTGATACCACCGAGATATTAACTACTGAAGTACGCCAAGATGAGACAGGTGGATAAACCCCTGGGATACAATCACCCTTCCGTGGATGTGTGTTACCTTCACGCTGTGCGCTCAAGATCTTTAAACTCGGAAAAATATCCCACTACTTCTGACACCACATTGATTCGATATTAAATAAGCTTATTAAGTTTATTTCGCCATTACAATTGTCATTATTGTTAGTGGTTCTTATTAACGAACATCGCTTTGCTTAATTTACTTGGCGTCTTTTTGACCGTTCCATTCGGAGAAGATTTTAGGCAGCTCGAACCCAAGCCCGAAATTCAGAGTGAATCAAGTCGTTAACTCGAGTATGTACCCACTTGATGTAAGCTTGCGAACGAAAATTGGAGGCTCATTCGAGCCACTGGAAAGGTACTTTCGCACCCTCCGCTACCCCAACGACCCCTTTGTCAGACTCGAGTGAGTAGTAGATGAAATAACTGAGGAAATTTACCAAACTTGTATTAGCGTTTCGATTTAAAGTCATTTTTTTGTAAAATTATCCAATAAATACTTGAAAAAAAATTAAATTAAAATCGAGAGAAATGAGCAATAGTGCGCCACCTAGCGAAAATTTCCGAGACTAAATTTAATACCCTAACAAGTATATAAAGAGCCCTGGAATTTCCATTATTAGATGTAACGTTGATGTGTTATGTTATGTGTAACATGTAACAAAACACGGTGACTAGCGGAGCCTTTTTGCTCCCTATAAAAGTAGTATTAACTCAATCCACACGAGTACATAGCACGTCACGCGCATTTTTCTTCATTCCCGGGTAAATCTCTTCCTCAGTCACTTTCCGTGCATAAATTCACAGAAACACGTAAAAACAAAGTAAATAGGTGTGAATATAAATATATGGCCAGTGACTAGTGACTGTTGCTTACACTTGAGCTTGTTATTGTGTAAGCGCGTATCACATTCACAGCTCAACAAACCAACCACCAGCGTCGTATCTTCTATCCCGGCGCATCATTTTGTTTTATTGCTGAGCCCTATCATTTCTGACAAATATACGAGATACCACTAAAATATATAGACCAAGAGCTGACTTGGGTTTCTCGTTTACATTTTCGACCTCAATATCTCCAGGATTTATTTTTTCTCTTTAAATATTCACATCGGGCTGCATTTTTAACAAACTTTTGTTTTTTAATGCACTGATCGTGTTATTTTTGGAGTTTGAGAAGCAAACTCAAAGTATATTTATGCAACCCGGAAAATTCCTACCGGGTAAATTTAGCTTATGGTAATAAAACTTTGGGCTTCTAGTGTACTTCTGTCAATGCTACTTAAACTTTTGCTGTCCTTACAACTTTATACAATATACAATACCTTTACTTTACTTTACTTTGTATTCTTACAAAACCTTTTTAGAATTCGTTTTTCACAATTTCTCTTTCGTTATAGTTTTAGAATTTATCATCTGATATTAAAAGTCTCTAAGTTTACTTTTGTAGATTTTTTAAAAATTGAACTTGCAATTTAACAAAAATCATTATTTAATTTAACAACATAACTTCCGAGTAATTTAAAAAACTTTGTCCCGAAAAAACTACTCAAAAATTAACGACCGAGATAAAATAAATGAAATATATCTTATTGTAAATTACAATCCTGTAATTTGAGCACTAAAAATTTAATTATTAGACAAGATCTTCAATTACGGGAAAATGTCTTGTTTAAGTGGAAAAATTTAGCGTATAGTCAGACCGGATATTCATTAAGGTTACATAATAGCGCAGTATAGAGTGTTGAAGTAAAAAATGTAAAAAAATTACAAGTTAGGTAGTGGAGTGTGAGTATGTATGCATGTGTATGTGTATGGAGAATAAAGAGGTAATGGGAAAAGGGTGAGAAAAGGGAATGCAGAGAGAAGTTTCCGGGCTTGCCGCGTGTGTATTTAGAACACGAAATTTTCGTAATAGTTTTGGCAGCTGCTCCTCCTACCGAGCTCCTACACTCCTCGACTCCTCTATTCGTACACTGTAGTCGGAACGTGGCTCTGCAGCCAAACGAGGAGATACATAGTAATACATCTGGGCGGTGGATGTTGGTGGGTATCGGGGGTTTTATTTGTGGGCTGGTTGGTCTGCGAGGATGAAAAGGTGACTACTGCAGTAGTCATGCCTCTACTTGGTGCTCGGGCTTTCGGGGTGGGTCTCTCACTCTCAGGATGGAAATGAAGGCAACTGTGATCGAACAAGAAGTAACTTTAAGTTTAATTAATGTGCCACATCGTATTTATTCGGTACTAGTTTATACCTATTACACGGTCAGAGTTTAAAACCATAAATAAATACTTTTTTTTAAATATTCACTTTGATTATTTGGTAAAATTTTTTTTTCGTTAAATATTCATTTATTGATTCTACATTTTTTTTTTTTAATTTTATATTTTAGATAAAATTATATAAACTAGCAACCTTGCAGTCCCTATATTTAAACTTTTTAAAGAAATAAATCTATTTATTAATTCATGCATAGCCTCAAAGTATTAAACTAGTAGTAAAAATTAGCATTCTACATCGTGAATAAAACTATTTTATCCTTGCCCGAGATTAATCGCAGTCTAATTTAAAAAACTAATATTGACGGCGTAGCGCAACCAAGAACAAAGGATTAATTCAGCTGTAAGCCCAGGAAATATTAATTTTAATTTTAATATCCCTCTAAAACCTAACGCTTATTTATTTTTCATCCATTTACGATCCAATGTTTGAAGATAATACAAAAACAGCGAGCAAAGAGATGAAGGTGCAGTGTGGGACGACACTGTGATCTTTGACGTGTTTCTTTGTTGCGCTGTGTGTGTCTCAATCAGCCGACAGGCCACGAGCTGTTTACCAATAAATTTTCGTCATTGCTCCGCGGGAAATATCGATTTCTATGGATGCCAGACAATTCTTTTTCATTCCTTATTTTTTCCGTTCGTTTCATTCAGAGGAACACATTCGCTGGTTCAACGCTTCGCTCTGAGGGTTTTTCATTTTTTGGCACGAAAAACTTATAAAATAATTCTACAGCTTGACTCGGAAAAATATTATTGTCCCAATAATAAATTTAATTGAATGATGATTATAAAGTAGCTGCGACACTTTTGGTAATATTATTCCGATCACAATGCAAGAGTCTTTTTTATTTGATCCAGCTCTTTATCTTCATCTTGGTACTTACAGCCACACACCTATTCGCTCCCTAGTAAGCTATATCCTTCGACGCAGTGACGCTAATGCATATTCAATGTTAAACTCATGCCTGGAATTTACAGATCAGGCCGAGATGTATAAATTTACAGTTGGAAAAAAATATTTTTTCAATAATTATCATTTTTACTCCTTAATTTTTTTTTTTAAAAAAACAATTAGAGGATTTATTGATTAGAATTTTGATAAAAAATTTGTAAAATTACCAAAAATATTTTTTAATAAAATATAATTAATTATAAAAAAATTAATTTATTAATTTAAAAGAAAAATTTTTTTATCAAAAAAGTAATAAAATTATTTGTTATTATTAAAGTTTAAAACATAATGAAGGAATAATAAATGTACACGAATTTTTACCATTGAGATCCCCCGCACAATAAATTACAATATGCAAATTAAGTAAAGTGTCCGGGAGAACATTTCGGTCCAGAAGTACTGGAGAGGAGTAAGAAGCTCCGGCAATTACAGAGGCTTACGTTTGATACAAATTGCTCGGCCCTCTTTACTGGTGCTATTTACTCCCCCGGAGTACTGCATGACTCGTGTACCTCAATTCAGACGACGTTATATTATCCAGACATCCGACTGGTTATATCTTCTATCTTCTATCTGTATTTGCCAGACATACACCGACAAAAATACCGCAACTTTGACAACTAACTTTTCCAGGTACATTTTGATAGAGCTGTCCCTTGTTAATAATTATCTACTTGTCCGATTATTCGCTAACGCCTCTTTAATAATATTTATAATACATCGTTAAAATTTTTAATTATAATTAAATGAAAATATCGAACTGAATTACAAAGCGGCGATTAAAAACCTTATATGAGCAGAGCAAAAGAAACAATTGGACCTAAATTCAACTCTTGGCGTTCGAGCAGACTATTCTTTGTTCTCTTTCACTTTTTATTCTGGTTTAATGAATAGGACGTAATGTAACACATTGTTCGTCGCTCACGTCAACTTTTATTGCATTAAAAAGGAGGAAGAAAGTCCAAAGTGATGTAAAAAAAATTCCTACGATAGATTATTATTATATAAAAATGTATTTAAGAAAAAATAAGCCCGCAGATAAAATCATTTTTTAAATATTATCTTCAATAAAGTGTATTTGATACATTAACAGATCTCTCAATGAATATATCGCAATGTAGCGCGAGGATGGGAGAACTGTTGGTTGGCTGATAAATAAAAAAATAATCACAAAATAGATCAAGAAATAGAAGGCTGAGAATAAATAGTGGAAAAATAACAAAAAGGTTATTGTTGGGAGGAAAACCGATGATCGAGAGAGTAGGCGGCTTCTATAAATCGGCATACACTCAAGAAAGTATACGGCAATACTTTCGGATATTGGTGCGCCTGGTGATTGATGGTCCAAGATATTCAATATCTGAAATCTGAGTTCCTTACTAAGTCCTTTTTAATAAAGAAAGAATTTCTGTCGTAAACAAATTGTGTAATGGTTAAGACACAGTTCGATAAATAAATCATTCGATTTGAATGTTTAATGAATTTTTAGCAAAACAGTGATTTATTTGTTTAAGTTCCTGCGCTGGAAGATCGATTTATTAATTTCGATACATCACGCTGATGGTTTTCGTCATTGCAATCCAATTGCAACGGATCGATCAATCTTTACGCGATTTACCGTTTCTATTTCTGGTTTTTCGCTTATTTATCGTTGAAAAAAATTGCGATTTTTTAGCAGAGGAATTTTTTACACAGCAAAAAAAAAATATAATAAATTTCTTGGATTAATTCGCAAGTATTTAAAATATAAAATCTTTTTTCAGGATTAATTTTGGTTAAGGATGATCGATTTTCCCTCAAGCTCATCCTAGTCAGTAGTTTTTTTTGTTTTTATTTAACCTGTATCAAGAATCCTATCACCCCTATTTCTATTCTTGCTCCCGATTGGCAGCGATCTTGCCCCAGATATAGGTATTACGTGCAGTTATGGCCGAATAGGTGTTCGTATTACAGCTACAGTATCTAGTACGTGTACCTGGACGGCAATGCCGGAGCGTTATCGCGACGGCGTCTAACCCGCATGCTTTTCAACGACTATTCCCCACGTCCCTTAATGCCTTCATTTCGCTGCAGTAGACCATACTGGATAGGATAGAGCAGTTTTCTCTATCAAGGTTCTGAGCTCCAAGCTCTAGACAAATTTCATTTCATTTGGTATTTTGAATTTGATATTTCTAGTTTTAATTAAAGATTTTTTTTTTTTTTTTATTTGAATCAAATTTGTAAAACTCTTTAAAAAAATTTTTTTCTTCAATTAAATTAATTTAATTATTTAATTACGACTTGATTGAAGTTAAAAAAAATTTTTTAACTAATTTTAGAATGGAAAAATTTTTTTAAATTTAGTTGTTAAATTAACAACTTCACTGAATCTCCTTAAATTGGGAAGACGTACAAGCGTGATTGGCAATCTTTATTTTTTCCGGGCAGCACTAGGAGTAATTGAGTAGTTTAAACAATAAATAAACCCGAAGAAGGGTGCAGGGGACAAGCTGAGGTTCAGTTTAAGGGAATAAGTTGGTGTATCGTCAGGCGCGATGCCAAACTCCCATGTTAAGTTATCCCCTTTACTTTTGTATGGCCTCATTATAATAAACCGCAAACCGCACACGCCACTCATTTAATTATTAATTACCAGTTGCTGTGTATTACTTGCTGTGCTTGCTGGACTTTACTCCCTTTTAGGTATTTATATTGTTTTTAAGATATTTTTATCCCTATTAATATTTAAATAAAAAAAAATTTTTGTAAACAAAAATATTGATTAAATTTAAAGTAAAACATGTATATCAATCACACCTGTTGTTTTCTTTCAACAAACAGCAAACTAGTTAAAAAAAATAATTTGTGCAATTAAAACTGTCAATAAAACAAAGTGTAATATTACAATAGAACTTTCAGTATAATTTTACCATAAATTAGTCTATTTGTTCTGTAATAATAATAACAATGAATGATGAATGATAATTAACGTTTCCAATTTGATTGGAATTTGGCATAAAGACGAGGGTCGGGATTTGTGAGGAAGAGCGAAAGCGGAATCACTTGATATACATATCTCATTTGAAATAACGTCTGGTTCGGGTGATAAACGTATTTGTTTTTCCTTTTTCGCTATTCATTTTTCCATTTTATTTTTTTTTTTACGTCCTACATCTTTTTAGAGTTGTCTCTCAACTCCCTGGTGTCCTTTTCCAGCTTCCCCTAGGTTCGTCACAATGTCTTGAAGACGTAACCCATCAGCATAAAACGCACGGGTTTATGAGCCGTAGCGAGTGGAGACAGTTTCGTGTAACATCTTCTTCAAATACCTGGACATTGTGTTTACTTCCTCTGGCACTCTCCTCGACACTTTCGGGAGAAACTCTATTCTATTCATTTCTATCTTATTTTTTGTTCTGCTTTCAACCAAATTCATTCGGGAGTTTACACTTATTTTTATTGCTTATATTACTTCGCTTGTCGGTGATATTTTTTGACATATTTAAACGGTGACAGTTTTATCTTTCAAATCAAATCTTACTGCTTTTTTTCATCCAAGAAATTTTAATTTTTTAATAAATAATTTATTATTAATATTATAAATTATAAAATATTTTTAAAAAGAATTTATTAATATAAAAAACAAAGTTTTAATTTAAAGAAGATATCCTGTAATATCAGATACTTTATGTGCTCTCAAACAAGACTGCGGTGTACTACGAAAATCCAATAATTAAGCCAAAGAATTCGATAATCGTTGAGGTCGATATGATAAAAGATTAAGAAAGTAAAACCAAAAAAAAAAAAAAAAAAAAAAAAAAAAA
>JZSA01001378.1:0-53298 GCA_000956155.1 Cotesia vestalis
TACAAGTTTTTTTTTTTTTACTCATTAATACCACTACAAGTATGGAGCTGCCTAATTTTATTTATTTATTATTTAAAATTGAGAAATTTGTAATTTTAAATATTGTCAAACTTGTACAAGTGCCTATCAAAGATATAACATTTTTTATTTTAAGGCATTTTATTTTTCTGAACCAGGTACCCCGTCTATTTTTTTTATTAAAAAATTTTAAAACTATTTGGTGTTTTAATTTTGTTTTTACCAACATTTTATTACAATTGCGTATAAATTAGACCATCAAAAAAATTTTTTACCTCAAAAAAATTTTTCTTCAATAAAAAAATTTTTTTTTTTATTAATTGACTCCAAAAAAAGATAATTATTTATACGGAAAAAAAAAAGATGACACTGGATATCATCCCAGATTATACTCAGTGGTATCTGGATTATACTCATTGTAATCTGGGATGATATTCAGTATCATCTTCTTTTTTTCTTGAACCATTTTAATTTTAATTTTTTTAAACGAATTTTTTTTTTTTTTAATAAATTTTAGAATAAAAAAAAATTAAAATTAAAAATCGTTTGACTCAACTTCTAAATAATTACAAAAAAAAAAATTTTACCGAAGTAACTTCAGCAGTATATTAATAAAAAATTTTTTCCAAGTCTAGTACAAATCCAAAATTTAAAAGGCACTCCGATCCACTCTATCTGTAATTAAAAACAATTATTTATCATTAAAAATCTGTCGTTGATTAATTTAAATACAGCTCCGTATTAATGCTAGCTTATTAATATTGCGAGATACTGATTCATCGGAATCAAATATTGTTTTATTTTCATATTTAATTTAAGTCATTTAATAACTTTTATTAACTACACTAAATAAATGTTTTTTTTTTTCTTCATATAATTCTACATAATTTTGGGCGGCACAAGTGTAATATAATTATTATAAATCCTTTAAAATGAGTAAACATAAATTGCACAATCACAAAATTCAATAAATTTTCATTCAATCAAAATTCATACTTCTATTTTCTAATAATATAATTTTAATTTAATTTAATAGTACCATACATGCTTAAATTAAATTAAATTTTTTGCGAGCATAGATTGAGATCTCAAAACAATTATATACACAGTCATGCAGACAAAAAAAATATTTGTACAAATATATGAGCGATACAAAGAAACAATGTCGTCACAATTTTTTTTTTTTACGCACATTTTTCTCTCATTAAATCCTTCAGTCACAATTAATTTCATTACTGGACAATAAACAAAAATTAATTAATAATAATATTAAATTATTTTGATGTCAATAATAAATTCTAATTTAAATATATACTTTCACAATTTGATTTTACGTAAAGACAAAGTACATTTTTTTCTTTTTTTCTATTAATTACAACTATACATTATTACTAATTAATAGTATAATAATTAATTAATTACGTTAATTATAAATTTACAATTAAATAATATTACTTCGAGTACTTTATATGTACAATTAATTAAATAATACTTATCATTAGCAAGTACATATAAATTTATCCCAAGTTCGCTAATTAATAATTAATAATTATTGATAAACAGTATCAAATAACTTAATCTCAATAAACTTGTCTTCATTGGCATGGTATGCGTGAACACGTTAACTGTGAATAATATTAAGCGTCTACTCATAACTGCAATTAAACAAAAATAATTATCATACATTTTTATAAAAATGTTTGGCGACTGATTGAATCTACGAGCTCTTAATTTAAACTCAGAGCGCTTAATAATTAAAAGCAAAAAATATTTAGCTCCTAAATGCGATTAGTAGCCTTCTTGTAAGCACGTTGAGCATCTGGATTACTCTCGAGAGTCGACGTGTGACTCGAGGGTGGGTGAGAGTACTCGGAGGTGTTTTCTTCGTCCGACGCCAGGCACCGGTCTACTAGCGGGTGCTTCGGTCTTCTTTTACGGGATCCTGGCCTAATTGGTTTTCTTACAAAACTATAAAAAAAATTAAATTAAATTAAATTTATTAATTAAATAGAAAATATATTTAAGTGATTTTGAAAAAAAAAAAAAATTACCTTCGACTTCGCAGAGAAAAATCGAAGCCATAGCTTCCAGAAGCTTCGCCTTCTTCATCGGACCATTCTTCTTCACAAGCTTCATCTTCATCGTCCACATCGTCGTAATCATCATCTTGATTGCTTAATTTCATTAATTTATTATTATCATTCTCATCTTCAGCTACTGACGCAGTCTCTTGATTAATTGGAACAGGTATTTCTAAATAATCATTATTTACTGATCCATTTATCGTTATTCTTCCAAAGTCGTGAGGTAAGTTTGTCAA
Source organism: Cotesia vestalis (assembly GCA_000956155.1). Classification (NCBI taxonomy): domain Eukaryota; kingdom Metazoa; phylum Arthropoda; class Insecta; order Hymenoptera; family Braconidae; genus Cotesia; species Cotesia vestalis. The sequence continues at coordinate 2,339 of JZSA01001378.1, forward strand.
GTCTTCTTGCATTTGGCTATAACTAAAGAAAAATTATAATAAGTATTTAGGCTGCAAGGTTGCTAGTAAATTCTTAAAAAAAAAATTACCTATGCATAATAGCGTCATCACAATTGCCATTGTCAATCATCCGATTATCTTTCATAATTTCCGATAATTTTCTTCCCAGCGTTTCAAGATGATCTTCACTGTACTCCCTCAGCCTCTCGTTACCATTACAAATTTCCGAACTAGAAATTCTTCTGATCGAGTCTTGAAAAATGCACTCAGGCTCTCCGACATTGCCATTGCTGCACTCTCCAATAATCCCGCTATCAAAGGAGGTTCTCCCATCCGGGAGATCCAAAAATTTATCACACGGAGAGCTGAGCGTCGTTTTGGAATGTCTCGAGCTAGGAGTGCGGGAGAAGCAAGCCACGGAGTCTATCGAGTTGCTAATTGAAATACTCGTAATGTCAGTTTGGGTTTGATGATTGACATACTTAATCGACATATCACCGCTCTTTCTCTCCCGATGCGGCGAAGATCTCAAACTGACCGAGGAGACTCCTCCAGAGCCGACGCGACGGTGCCTGTATTTTTTCTGCTTAAAACTACTGTTATTGCTGACAGGCGGTACGATGACAGTTTCCGGCTGATTGGTCGCGACATTTATCTGAGTGCAAAGCGTCGCTTTGACAGGAGATTGCAGCTGAGACTCCATCGGGGAAGACGGAGTTGTTGGTGTTGTCGAGCTTGATTTTTGGTGGGGACTTTTCCGTTTTCTTCTCAACTGGTCCCTGGCTTTCATCAGCGGGTTCTTTGACTTTTTATGCTCCTTCTCTTTTTTGGAAATAATCTGCTCGCGCTGCTGCAGCTGGGACCAAGCAGTGCTGATTTGTAAGTAAAGATTGTTGGTTTTTTCCAATTTTTTCTCGTACAACTCCCGGATTTCCTGAGCGTGCTTCAACTCGTTGTTGCGCTTCTCCAATAAATCAGACAACTCGGTCTCGAATCTTGACCCGGTGGAGCTATTCCGCTGCATTTCTTCCAAGTGAGATCTAATTTCGCTCTTCCAGGTCTGCTGGGCCTTGAAATACTCGTCAGGCTCGGTGCCAAGGACATCTATAGCAGCGATAGCCAGATGCGCTTCAATGTGCTTGAAAGAAGGTCGATTTTTGGGCTTCTCAGACCAACAGAGCTTCACCAGCAGTTGGTACCCTTCAGGCCAGCTTTTGGGAATGGGCAAGTGCAAAGAATTATTCCCAACGCCCCAAATTATTGCTGAAGAATCAACATCCTTGTACGGAATCTCGCCACTGAGCAGCTCCCAGACAACAACGCCGTAAGACCAGATGTCGACTTTCTCGGAACAGGGCTCGTTGCGGATTATCTCGGGCGCCATCCACGCAACCGTCCCGGCGAAGGTCATCTTGGTGCTGCGATTGTTCCACTGTCGACTCGTTCCGAAGTCGCTGATCTTCACCGACTCGTCCGGGCCTATCAGCACGTTCGGACTCTTCAGGTCCCGGTGGATGATGTTGTGCCCGTGCAGGTACGCCATTCCAGCGGCGATTTGCTTCGACCAAGCTACCAAACGGTGAGGAGGAATGAATTCTCCAGCTCGCAGCAAGTCGTACAGTGGGCCGTATGGACAGTACTCCATGATGATGCAGTAGCAAGGCGCCTGCGTACATACTCCTCGGAATTTAACTATGTTTGGGTGGTGCAGCTTCCGCAGGTGCTTTATGTCAGTCTCTCGGGGCTCACGGACTTTTTTTACTGCTACTATTTGCTTATTAAGGATTCCGCTGAACACTGCGCCTTGAGCGCCTGATCCCAGCCATTGGAGGTCGCTTATGTTTTCAAATGGAATTTCCCAGTCATCTGTTGAAATAAATTCTAACTTAATTATTATCTATCTTTATTATTCAAATAAATTTATTAAACATAATACATACCCGAAGAACCTTTTATTTTTTCAGCCACAGTAGCTTTGGACAAAAAAGTCCAGAACGGTCGCATGCACCCGAAGATACCGTCCAAAAAACTAGCCCTAGGTGTCTCCGGACTGTCATCTAGCTCCGGTTTGGTTTCATTTTCACCGGTATTGTCCAATTTTTCATCAGACTGAGTGTGAAGTACTGTTTCTGGCTTAGTCAACTGCCCGTCCTTTAGCACTCCGGACGCCAGACTCGCATTGACAGGTATCCTGTGCAGCTTTCCGAGCCCTTCTTCGATACATAGCATGCTGGAATGTAAATCTAATTAGCAAAAATAATCGCTCTTTTTTTTTCACACATTTATCAATAATATATTTCATACATACTAATAAATTTATATATACTATAATATTTATGCAAAAAAAAAAATTTACCCAGGTGTTACTTTGCTTACTGAAGCTGGACTAGATAAATCATCTTTTTTTATAAAAAATCTTGTAAATACCATCTTAATTTTACGAACATACACTGATTATTATCAATTATTGTTAATATTGTTTGTTTTTATTTAACAAAAAATTTATTAAGTGATTGTGATTGTTAAGCATAAATAATGACATATTAAGTGCAACAAATCAAAATCAAACTCGAGAAACACACCACGTTTTTTTTTTTTTCTTATCATCAACTTGATTGAAAATATATGATAAATATTTAATACAAAAATGTTTTAGCAAAGCACTTTATCACAGTTTAGTTTTTATTACTCTATTTGTCACACATTTGTTATTAAATTAAATTAAACCATATTAATTAACGAATAATGATGATCCTCTTTTTTTAATTTCATCAGATCATGTTTTTTCCTCTTTACGACGTATATTAAAATTGTTTTTGAGCTATTATCGTTACGTATCAGTCTTTTTAATTGTACTTTCAAGAGATCACATAGTAACCACGTATGTGTCGATAATATACTCATGAATGTATACGTTCACTATTTACACAAACGTCAGTGTGTGCGGGCCCAACAACCACACACTTGTTATTGTGGTGTGATGTTGATTATAAATATACATGTAAAGGTATGTCCATATCTGCGTACTGTATTTGTATATATATATTAATTAATAAAACGATTCGAGTGCCGATTGATATGGAAGCCTTCGAGGAATGCAAATACAAATAAAATAATATAATTCACTTTGAAGCTGAGAATAAAAAATTTGTGAGTTGGATATCGGATGGAAATTATTTGAATAGTTTTAGTTCTAGTTTTTGGCTGTAGGTGGCATAACAGCTGTTGTTGTTTTTTTTAATAGTGAAATTAGCAGACATTAAACAATTTTTTATATCTTTTTTAATTAATTAAATTAAAATTTTTTTTTAATTTTAAAAAATTGTACGTATATTTTTTTTTTTAATTTTGACATGTGAATTATTTTTTTTTAATTATTTTTTCAATTAAAAAAATTATTAAAATTCAAAAAATTGACAGCTGTCAGCTGACTTCAGTATCTTAAATTTGCAAATGTCGGCTCATTTAATTTTAAGAATTTTTTTAACGAGTAAATTATGGTAAAAAATAATTAATAAAAAAAATTGACATGTAGAAATTTAAAAAAATTAAAAATGCAATTTTTTGGAGCAAATTTATTTGTTAAAAAAAAATTAAGAAATAGTCAAGTGACTGCTAATTTATATTTTATGTTTATGTTGTCTAAAAAATAAAACATTTTTTTTTTAATTTAAATTTTACAAAACTATATCTTCATAAAATTAAAATATTTTTTATTGGACAAAAAAAAAATTTAGAAACATAAATAAAATTTTTAACGACCATTTTTAAGATTTTAATGGCAGTGTTTTTAGTATGAGTGAAATTATAAATGATTTTAGTCCCGCTTTGGCCATAAAAATACTCTGGATATAAAAATAAAAATTTTTTTAAGTGCTTAAAGTTTGTGAGAGTCATAAAAATGGAACAAAGATTCGATTATTAAGTCAACACTAAAAAGATTTGTCTTGACAAATAATAACTAAACGTAAAATCAATACCCATTAGTAAATATATGACTTCCACTGTGGGGAGTTGATAACGCCAAAGGATTGACAATAATCCCCGATGACGATGGTATAGGTGACGATGAAGAAGATCTTGATTTACGTTTTAAGTGAAATTCAAAGCCATAATTGTCATGTGTACGGTTCAGCTCCGTTTCTGACCCTGGAGTCCTCATTTTTTAGGTTTTACTAATTTTTGGTGCCTAGAAACATCAATTATGGAAACATTAATTTTTCTTTAAAAAAAATTATCATCAATTTTATCTCAACTCTAATTCTTCAGTCTGAATTTTGAAAACAAATATTTAAACATTTAAAATAATCATTAAAAAAAATTTTTTTTTCAAAATCATAAATCACAAAAATAATTATGCAATTCTTATATCGACATTAGACCTTAAATATTTTTAATCTTAAAACAGGTTTCGACTGGATCTAGAAAATATTTGGGACAGGTATAAAGAGCTGAGGGTCTCAAGCCTGAAGAAGAATGCAAGCACAAAGATAAAAAGAGTAGAAGAGTAACTAAGAAAGGAAGAATTAAAAACCTGCGCCTTAGGGCAGTGAGTCATCCTCTCACTCCTCACTATTATATATTATTATTAAGTTCAATATGTATATATTGTATACATAAGTACACAATACAAGACCATAACTTGATAATTAGATATGCCTTTAAAATTATAAACATCAACTATCTTATCTGTTATTTTATTTTAACTGATAAACTATTAATAGTTTACCTATTTAAACAATTCAAGATTCTGAAGTTGAAATGTCATTTTTAAATTCTAACACGTGTGCTCTTGGGAGTACAGATTCAGGCATTGAAGTCACTCAATCATCTCAATAATCATAATAAATTCATACCATCTCTTTTATACTCTTTTTACAACTTTGTTCATTGTATTTTTTTGCAAAGATTTTTTTTTTTGTAATTACAAAAATATTTTTTAATAAATATTTATTAATTACAAAAATATTAACTTAAAAAATTTTTAATTTTTTAGCGAGTTTTTGTAGAAGTATAATTTTTTTTTGGAGTTATTTAACATGCCCTTGGTAATTTTTTTTTTTCTCAGAGAAAGGGACATTGGATGCGAGAAAAAAAGATAAAAAAAGAGAAAGCAGTAAGGTGTAGGGACAAGAGAGACAAGTGATTATAAAATTCAGAAACCATCAGGCTCGTAGCAATATTTCAATGAACCCATTTTTATAAAAATTGCATTTTTAATTTTAATTATTTCATCATAATTACATCCGAAAAATATTATCATAAAAAAAAAAAAATTTTTTTTATAAAAATTTTTGACTAATAAAATTATTAAAAATTTTAATACAATTATTTTTGTAATTTTATAAAAATAATTATAAATTATTATTATTAAAATAATTTTAAAAATTACATTAATAATTTTATAAAATTTAGTGCAATTAAAAAAAATTATTAGATTAATTTATTATTACTAATAAAAAAAAATTTTTTGATATAATTATGATTAAATAAATTTATAATCAAGTAAATAAAATCTTACTTTAATTAAATCGTCGCCAAACTAAATCTCGAAGAAAACAAACCATTGCAATCACTTGCAAGTCAAACAAAAAAAAAAGTACTTGACTAAAAAAAACAATATTGACAGTTTAAAAATTGATAACATAAAAAAGTCGACACTTTTTTATGCATCATCCGGCACACAAATAAAAAAACTCTTAATCCTGAGTATTATAGATCCCACTGGCAATTATCAATAACAAAGTCGAGTATTAAAATCAAAAAGCCGTCTTTAAAATAAAAAAAATTTCACCCGACGCTTGAAGCTTAATTAGCTGATCACTTTCGGATAATAAAAGTTTTTTTCACAGTAACATTGATAATAACAATTAAAAAACATATTAAATCGCGAGTGTGCGTCCGTGGTTGCTACAACATGGCGTGTCGAGTAAAATTCCCAGGCACCAGAGTAGAGAGCTCGATCAGGGACTCCGCCGCGTCTAGGTAAATAATTGATCCTTTTACTCCTTGCAGTTTCGCATTTAAATCACTCAATGGATCATTCAAACACTTTAATTCTCGGAGCTTTAATTCTAGGATTTAAAATTCTTAAAAATAATTGAACAATATAATAGCAAAGCTTTGTTATTATATTGTATTATAAATATCAAGACGGTGAAGTACGAGCGGAGCACTATACTATAATACTTGTATGAATAGTTACTTGGGTGTTTGTGTGTGTATCCTGTACCACTGACTGTCAGTGTCAGTGAGAGCGACTGTGTTCCCACCCTTGTCTGGACAGTGGGGTCACTGTCTACGTATCCTCTTCTCAACCTCAGCCAAACGTTTTCCAGCATAATATAACATAAGGGTAAGGGTGGCCTGAGCGATCGTCGAGCTGGTGGTGGTATCGACCAGGCGTGGGGGTGGATAAATCGTATTAAGGTGGGAGCAAATACCGCTAGACGAAGACAAAAAATCCAGTAACGTATATAATATTATTTTGTTTATATTTTTCTTCTGCTCAAAATATTTACCTGCAAAAAAAAATTTTTAAAAAAATTAATTTCATTAAAAGTCTGATTTTTTATAAATTAATAATTAAAAAAATTTTTTACCAGATTTTTGGAGTTTTAAAAAGGATCAGCTTCAAGGTCAGGATCCACAGGATCCAACGCCAAGAAGTCTGACCCAAGTTCTAAGAAGTCGTTACTCCTTGCGTCACTCAATAGCTTTTGGTATATATATTTAGTATTATGTATACATCGGTGATTGAGTTTTTGGGGTGTGGAGCAGAGGGTCGATTCTGTTGTGACGTCACGGAGAAACTTCCTGACTCCGCAGTGTCTCGCTAAGAATAAATGCGCGGTGTACAAGAATATACGGATTCAAGTATATCATATGTATGATAGATATTATAAGTAGATTGCAAATAGAATTAAAAGTTGCGGTCGATAGAGTGTAAGTCCCAGGGTGGCGACGATAATACTGATGTTAACTATGCCTATAATTTATAATTTCACTCTATTTTTTTTTGTAAATAATAAATCTCAAGCATTTTAATTTAATAAATTTTTAGTTGTAAAAAAAAAAAAATTAATTCAAATAAGAATTTTTTATCTATCTTTCCAATTCCTTGTATGAAGAAATAACACCTTCAATTTTGGAAAAAGCGCTCAAAAAATCATCATCTTCCATCTCAAATTTTTTATACTGATGCAAAAACGCTCCATAAGTATAAGAATTCCAGGCCTTGCTGACAATAACATCCAGAGTTTTATTAACCACCGAGTTATTAGTAATCAAAGAAGAAAATTTATCGTAATTAAGCAACCGCCGATTCTGATGAAAATGTCTAAACTTGTCATAATCTGTCAGCCAGTGTAGCTGAGCATAAATGTCATTTTTAATCAGCTCGTCGCAGTTATACGGATCATCAAGCTGATGACACACCAACTTATTATTTTTCTTTACCTTGTCGCTATTAACTCCTCTGGTAATCAAAATATTCGCCAAAGAACGTCCTTGTTTTAAATTCCCAGACAATAAATTGCGCCTTAAATATTTAAACTGCGCCTGCCAATTAATAGAATTAATAGAATCCTTCTGGACATTCCAAGATTTTTCCAACAAACTGGTGTTGCTCGGCAGGACCAACGGAACCGTTTCAATGCTGGTAAACTTGTAAGCTGGATGCGGTACGAGCTTAGACACCACGTGGTCCAGATCATTCAGCGAGTTGTTGTCGACGTCATTGGCTGCCTGCAACACTGACAGGAGTTTTTGACACGCAATCTCATTAACGTCATTTGGAAAGCTAACATGCGACTTTAAATTACCAAACTTGACAGCTTCATCATGAAGCTTGTCATTTTCCATGACAATTAGCATGTCAGCGCTGTCAATTATTTTAGCCAGGCTCAATAAAATGTTGTAATTCTGCGTAGCAATCTCACCAGACCCAAACGGCAGCAACAAAGTCGACAGAATGCTCTTCTTCGGGTACTCGTCTCTCAACGACTGGATGATGTAACTCCCCAGCCCGGATCCAGTGCCTCCAGCGCAGCCAGACAGACACAGAAAACTGTCAATCGTATCCGAGAGCTCCAACTCGTACCTGACGGCATCGTGAACAGACTCTTCGAACTCAGGGCCCTTTTTCACGAACCCGTAGGCCCAGTTATTAGCAGAACCTGAAGAATAATCGGTACTTACAATATTACTGGCTCGGTAGCACCACTTTTCTTCTCTCTGCTTCAATATTTTGTTTATCACTTTTTTTTCAGTGTCAACTAACACAGCTCGTGCATACATGCTCCCCGACTTTGATGTTCCTTGGAACCACTTGGCTGTCGAATTCTCAGCGTACTCATGGTTTGATGATTCATTACCACGCGTTGATTTTATGTCTTCTGTTATTTTATAATATAATTTACTCCCGATTTGATTACCGCACTGTCCAAACTGCACTGTCAACATTTTTTAGGTTAAAATTTTAACGAATGATAAATTTAATTTTAGTTGTATATTATTGTTTGGAGGTTAATGATCTAATCACATGCTTGTTTACTTTTATTTAATTTATTCACATGTGTGTGTCGTCTGTCAGTTTTCTTCTAATGAAAACTCACGTTTCGCCATCTTGCTCTCGCTCAAATAAATTTAAATTCTTAAATTTGAACTTAGGAGACATCTAGTGGTAAGAAAGTGAGTTATTTATCCACAATCAAATATGGCGGTCAGTGTAGTTAGATGTTTTAAATTATTTAAACCGTTTTTGTTCATTTTAAAAAGCTCAGTGAAGAATAAAATTAAAAATAGGAAGAATATGAAGTGATTAATTACCAAATAAATTATTTAAGTGAGTTTTTTATAATTTTTGACAATATTAATGCTCCAAATTAGATGATATTAAAGTCAGCTATCACTTGACAATTTTTTAATTTTCTTTAACCAAAAAAATTGGTTCTAAAAAATTATTTTTACAAAATTGCATTTTTAATTTATTAAAATTTCTACAAGTCTATTTTTTTTTTTGCTGTTATGTATTTGTTAAAGAAAATTAAAACAATTAGTGAAGTGACAGCTAAATTTAATGTCATGTTTTTTTTTATTTATTTATTGTAAGTACTTCAATTTTATTTTATTCAATCTATTTATTAATGAAAACAACAATATAATAATAATGATAATAATTTTCAGTACGACTTTAAAAGTTGACAATGAAAAATATTCCTGCTATTTGTCAGTTCATCATCAACAAAAGATTATTAAATAAATAAAATAATAATTTTATTTATTATGCATGTTGAATAATTTCAGAAAAATTTGAAATTTTATGCTGATCATTAATATAAAGACGCACGCCATTGATCTCAGAATAATATTTATATTCTCGATCAATAAAATTAAGAGCAACTCCAAAATTAATTAAATTTCTCAGTGAATTGAATTGAGCTATATTTGGTGACTTATCATAAAATGTCCCTATCAAGGCAATCCCAATGCTCTTCTCATTGACGGCAATGGTGTGAGCACCGACGGTTTTCCATCCGCGTCCAGTATAAATTTTCCCATCCCCGCTGACCAGAAAATTGTACCCAATATCGCGATTCCACGGATACGAGGAGATATATTTCGCCTGAAGATTTCGGACAATTTGGCTGCAAGACTGCTGATAATAACACGATTCAGTTCCTGTATGATAGATAAAAACATAAGGAACTGGAGTATCCAATCTCTCGACTGGATCCGTCGTTGGTAATGCTTTCCATTCGTCACGATTGATAAAGTGTAAAACATCCCAAATCTCTGAAAAAATTTAGAAACAAGTTTTATAAAAATAGTAACCCGAAATATTAGGTTTACTTACGCAATGGAGAGTCGAAAACCCTTGCATCTTCTTCGGTAAGAAATATGTATCCATTAACTTTGATAGTTACCGTGATAAACACTATTAAAGTCATCAGCAATGATAATGAAAGTTGTTGACGCATCTTGATTACAATTGTTCAGTTGAAGAATAATTTGTTGACTGATCAAGTTTTGTTTTCTTGAATCTTTTATATATGCTTGACAAATTAAGCGTAATTAACTTTTTATTGTCATTAAAAATAGTCTTTCAGCTTTAAGTAGTGATAAAAAATTGTTTAATTAATAAAACAAAAATAAAATTTATTAAAAAAATAATTACATCTTTCCGGTGACCAAAAATTTTTATATAAATGTTATAAAAAATCCATAAAATTAAACTTTAATTATTTGTGCAGTCGTATAATTTGTCGAGCAATAAATTTATATAATGAGTTGTTGATAAAATTATCTATTTTTAAATAGAAGTACTGATGACTTCATCAAAGTTTTTTTTTAAATCCAAAATAACAAATAAAATTTTTAGGTTTACTAAATTTTTTACGGATTAAAAATATATAAACTAGTAAATAAAAAAAAATATTTTACAAATTAAAAATCTTATTTTAATTAATTCCTTTTTTTAAAATAGAATCAACATACAATTATTTATGAATGGGAATAATCGAATTTTTCCATAAATTTCTTCATTACTTCATCAACATCTTGGACAATAAAAGCCATTGGAGGTATGCTAATATAATGAGCACTTTCGTTTATTTTACCATTTCTAGTACCAAACTCAATTAAATTAATCGCAGTGCGAATTAGAGTATCAGGTATCAGCTTTGAAAAAAAAGTCCCGATCAAGCCTATTCCAATACTTTTACCGTTATACCCATTAGTAACTCCACTGGTGGTATCCCAGTCTCGGGCCACGTAGACAAGTCCATCTCCACCGACAAGAAAATTGTATGGGATATCATCATGCATTAGCTTCCGTCTCATTTTCTGAATTCTTGATACTACTTTAGAACATTGGGTTCTGTTTTTACACTCTTCAGTGTTAGTTTGATAAAAAATAACATACGGAACAGGATTTTTTAATCTAGGTGTGTTATTCAATGCTGAGACAGCACCCCAGTCCTCAGGATTCACAAACGTGGGTTCCAATCTAATTATACAAAAATAAAAATATTATTTTTAAATTAGAAAACTCAAAAAAAAAAAAAAAAAATTGGGACTAAAATATTTTGATTGTAAATTATGACATTAAATAAATTTTATTACCTTAAATTTTGAGAATTGTTTGAAGTTTGAAAATATATGAAGGGTGGACGAATGGCAAAACATAAGACGAATTGCAAAAAATAATAAACAACGAGGAACATTAATATCTCTTTCTTCATCAGAGACATTTTTTTATAGTGACAACGTCTTAGAATTTTCTTTTAAATTAAAATGACTAACCTAATGTGATAAACATACATTAAAAGCCAACAACCTGGAAGTAATTAACAAACCATTTCCGTTATAAAAAATATAAAAATAAAAAGATCTATTTTGATAGTCTCTATTCAACTAAAATATATCAATTAATAATAATAATAATAATAATAATAATAATAATAAGTAAAAAATTTTTTGAGTATAACATTTTCAAACAATAGACTAGATAAAAATGAAAAAAAAAAAAAAAAAATTGTTAAGGTTTCTCAGACCAATGATCCATTGCTTTGATAATTCCAAATAAAACATCCCCAGGACTCAAAGTTTCCGAGACCTGACGATGCCCGAGGAGTTTGTAATTCCGACTAATTTTTTCATTCTTAACACCAAGCTCGATTAATTTCTCCAGCGCGTGAACTTGTCTTCTCGGTGGAATTTCTTTGTTGAAGGTGCCAATAAAACTGATCCCAATGCTCTTGCGATTAAATCCAAATGCGTGAGCACCTTCAGTATCCCATCCGCGGCCAACATAGACGAGTCCGTCGCCTCCAATCAGGAAGTTGTAGCCGATATCGTCCCATTTGTTGCCTTCTATATGCATCGTCTGAGCTAATCGGACGCGCTGGATGCATTCCGCTTGATTGTTGCAAGATTCTGATGCTGTGTGACTGATAATCACATACGGCGCAGGAATTATTTCTAATTTATTGGGTTTTTTTTCGGGAGGTTGCGCTCCCCACTCCACTCGTTGGATGAATCTTATTCCATCTGTCAGTATGTCTAAAAAAAAAATTTTATTTAGTGATTGCTAAATTAAAGACACTGAAGTTTGCTAACACTAGAATTTTTTAAATAATTTTATAGCAATTAAATCTACATTACTAAGACAATTTCTAATTTTTATTTTATTTACCATCAGGATCAATGGCTGGTTTATAAGAAGGATAGCCGTCTAGTTTTTCAGTGAGCTTCAATGATACAACGACAATTGTCGAGACGGCAATTAATGTTATAAAACTAATTAAAGAAGTACATCTCCAAGTCCACAATAATTTTTTCACTATTTTGAAGAAATAAAACAATTAGTAAGTAATTTAATTTAAAAAAATATTTTTAGGTATATACCTCTTAAATTTTCTTGCTGTACAGGAATTATCGGAAGTATACTTCCATCTGTAGTCAAAATATTAGCATCCGGAATTTGATTATTAATAAAATCTTTCGGCTGACCATTACCGTCACCAGAATTAGTATATAAAAATTGTTTGATAGTTACAGGACCTTTATAAAGCGTAGTGTTACCCACTCGCACATTAGTGGAGCCTTTGATACAAATATCACCAAAAGCCGTAGTGTCCAAAGTGGGTAACACCTGACCAGTTATCGTTTCATGCTGGATTTTTTGCATCTGGACTCCGTTGAGGTCCGTCCAGCCTCCCATTTCGCCGATAACTTTCTCGGCTTCTTCGACATCGTCTTCTTCCTTCTCCTGATCTCCACGCTCTTCATAGTCTTCATCATCATCATCATCATCATCATCATAAAAAATCCGGTCATCATACTTGTCAATATTAATCACATGATCGTTGTTAAAACTAGACTGATTTGAAGATTTGTCATTGTCATTGTCATTATCATTAGAGTCACTGTAATTGCTATTTAAACTAGACTCATTGGAAGACTCGCCAGTGCTAGAACAGCGATAAGATGGCCGTGTAGTTTCAATATTTAAATTTACATTATCATTACCATTCCCGACATCAATTTCAAGGTCATTGTCTTCAATAACAACAACGCTCTCACTCCTGGTGTTAAATTTGTCATTATTCCCACAACGCCGCTCGTTTTCCTTCACATTGTTGTTATTCTGATTATCAATCCATCCGATCCGTTCGTCGTTATTCCTTCTAAACTCTTCTGACTGTCGTGTTACCATCACATACGTTCATAATTTTTTTTATTTACCTTTAAAAGTACGTCCAAGTAATCCATCAATGGTTTTATTATCTATCACTGTTGAAAAAAATTAATATAATAATAATCATGGGATTAAACACTTATTGCTATTAAATATGATACTGAAGTCAGCTGATAATTGTCAATTTTTTTTATTTTATTTTATAACAAATAAAATACAATAAAAAATGCTTCTAAAAATTTTCATTTGAAATTTTTATTAATTTTTACATGTGAAATTTTTTAATTTAATTTTTTTTATTATAATTTTATTACTATAAAGTTTTAAAAAAATTTTCTAATGTCTGTTAACTTCAGTGTCATTTTATTTATGTGATACTGAAGTTAGCTGATAACTGTCAATTTTTTTATTTTACAATAAAAAAAAAATACTTGTAAAAATTTTTACCACTAATTATTTTTAATTTTTACAAATAGAATTTTTTTCATAATTATTTTACTACTAAAAAGTTCTTAAAAATGTTTTAATGACTATAAACTTCAGTATCATTATAAAAAATGAATAAATCTTATGACTTGAAGCATTTGATGACGTATGAATTATTTTTCCTCAGAGCGCACTATCATTTTTTTACTCTCTACAATTAAATACGACGGACATACAGCCTAATAATTGATAACACTATCAATAATTATTTATTTAATCCACAAGTGTACTTACATGTCTAATTATTCCATTATTGTGCTGAAATAAAAAACAATTGTAATTTAAATTAATAAAAGGATTAAGTGTATTTTAAATATTGCGATGGCTAATCGCTGGACACTAGTTAAGTGTATTGTGCTGCCTCCTCTTCTTTATTCTTTGTGTTTTTGTATAAATGTTTACATATTTTTTTTCTTCCACTAACACAACCATGACATATTTATTTATTGCGTTGTCGTTGTCGCATTTACGCTCCTCCGCTCTTCTGATAACGAATGAGATACTAAATTTTATCAGTAATCGTTTTTTTATTATTATTTATAAATTATGAGTTTAATTAAAATAGTATTTTAAAATTTTATCTGCTTAAAAAGTAATTACTCAAGATATAATTCAAAATATTTGTTTTTTTAAATTTAACTATCGAGTTTGAAGTTTCGATTGTATTTAATCGTAAAAGTACGCTGGCGGCTGCCGGTCTTTTATTTTTTACAAAAATTATAAAAACATTATTATTATTAATGTAAAAAATTAAATTTATGATTTGGTAAGTGCAAGGAATTATTAATAATAATAATAATAAATAATTAATTATCAAAATTTTTTTAGTATTTATAAAATATTTTATTGATTTAAAAATTTTTACTTTCAGGTTATGTTTTCTGTCAGCTGAAAAATTCATTTTTGAGATAGAATAAAAGGTAAATTAATTGTTTAACATTTATTATTGTATATAAAAAAGAAATTATTGTATTTTTATTAATAATTAATGATACTGAAGTTAGCTGACAGCTGTTAATTTTTTAATTTTTATAAAAAATCAATCTAAACTAAAAATATGCTTTAAAAAATTTTAACTAATAATTTTACTGCTAAAAAATTTTAAAAATTTTTTTGTTTAATTTAATTTATTTATAAAGGAATATTAATTTGATTTAGAATAAAGATGTCCAGAGCCAGAAGATTATCTATTCGTGGAGTTAGAAACTTCGGTGATGAAACTGAACAAATTATCAGGTTTACTCGCCCGCTGACATTGATTATCGGGCAAAATGGTGTTGGGAAAACGACAGTCATTGAAGCTTTACGTTACGCTACTACTGGTGAATTTCCTCCAGGATCAGAACGTGGAAAAGGATTCATTCATGATCCTCGTCTAAAAAAATCTGTCGTAAGTTAATTTTTTTTTTTTTAAATTAAATACTAATTTTTTTAAATTAAATATTATTAATTTATTTAAGGCTCAAGTCCGAGGAGTTGTCAAAGCAGAGTTTGTTGACAAAAATAATGAGATAGTAACAGTCCGTCGAACAATAGAGTCATCAAAAAAAGGCAACACTCTAACTTTCAAAACAGTCGAAAATACTATTTCAAAAATAGACAAGCTGACTAATGAAGAGTTTCAAATAAACCAACGGTGTGCCGATATCGACAAAGAAATAACTTCTTCTTTGGGATTAACCCCTGCAATATTGAACAACGTGATTTTTTGCCACCAAGATGACTCAAACTGGCCTATGGATGACTGCAAGAAACTTAAAGACCGGTTTGATGAGATTTTCGATACTACTCAGTACAACAAAGCCATTGAGTTGCTGCGTAAGACTATCAAGCTCAAGACAGCTGAGGTGAAAGAGTTTCAATTGGAGCTGAACGCTTTGTCGATCCTGGTCTCAGAGGTCACTATCAAGGAAACTAAACTTCAAGAATACACAGATCGTAGGTCCCAAGCAACGGAAAATATTGAAAAGCTGATTTGTCGTCTTGAGCCACTGAGACAGGAAATTTCTCAGAAAAAAAGTGATGAGCAACGGTACGCTGCACTGACGAATGATAGAGAAAAAAAAGATGTTGAGTTAAATTTAGCTAAAGAGAAGTACGCGTCTTTGAAAAAATCTATTAAAGACTTGTTCTCTGGGTCCGATGAAAAGCTAGAGGCTACTCTTCAGTCCTATGATGAAGGCTTTGAAGAAAAAAATTGTAAAATCATTAAAATAGAATCTACAATTCAAGACTTGACGCAAAATGAGTCGAAAATTTATAATTCTTGTGCAGAACAAAAAGTTAATGTTGGAATTTTACGCCAACAGTTACAAGATCAAGCTCGGAAGATCAAAGACCGTAATTTGACACTGAATGAAATTCTTGGCTCTCAGAATTTGGAAAAAATTGATGATAAAACTTCTGAAGAGATTATTCAGAACTCTGTAGAAGAAGTTATTTCCAAGTTATATCAATTAGAGGAAGATGTTAACAAAATGCGTCAAAAACACGATCAAAAAGAAGCTGAATTAGATAAGTCAGTTAATCTTTCGAGGAATGAGCGAGCAAAAATTGATTTTGAGCTCAAACAGAGTCAAAAAGAGATAACTGAGCTGCGGGAGCAAATTAAAGTCGCAAGAGCAAGAATTGCCAAGGGTGAAGATGACTTACAAAAGCTAGAAGCTGTTAATGCTAAGTTGGAGAGAGTCAGTAAGCAGGTGGACGAAATTTCCTTGGCTGTCAAACAAGAAAATTTCCCCCAGAAAATCGTGGCTAAAGAAAGAGAGCTTGAGAAACAAGAGCAAGAATCGGCTAAAATAGATATTTTGCTGTCCAAGATGCAGGATGCTAGTTCTCTGAAAGTAAAATTCGAGAATTTGACAACAGAAATAAATGTCAAGTGGAAAGAAATTGATGAGCTGAAGAAGAAACATGGAGATAGTATTAAAAAATTACTGGGAGTCAATGAAGTTCCTTCTTCGCAGCTGAAAGATCGGGTGAACAGAGTTCATCAGACGTTAAATGAGCGACTTGCTAAATTGAAACAAGAAATAGCTAGCGAGCAAAGCAAAGCAACAACCCTTGAAACGACAATCAACCATGCGAAGAAAGAATTCAATGATAAGATTGGTGAAAATCAAAGAGACAAGGAAAGAATTATGACACACTGTCCTGATTATAATAATTTTGAAGAGCATTTGCTGCTTGTTAGTAACGAAGTTAAAAAATTGCAGAATAAGCGCGGGATGTACGCGTACCAGGGAGTTGCTTACGCGACTTATGTAGAAAAACTTTCGAGCGAGGATCCTTGCTGTCCTTTGTGTGATCGCGGGTTTGAACAACGGGAAGGAGCACTGAAAGTTATTGAGAATCTTAACCAGGATTTGAAGAACCACCCAAAGCGTCTGAAGTCTTGCGAGGATGAGCTTAACTCTTTGCGGACAAAGCATGATACTTTGCTGTCTTTGAAGACTACGGTTGAAAAAGTCATCAAGTTTGATAAAGAAGAAAGAGAGAAGATGAGTTCTAATCTCGCGGCAATTCAGAAACAATTGGAGGCTAAGAACAGCAGGATAACCGAGCTGCAGTTGCTGACAGAGGAGCCGGAGAAAAAAATATTGATGTGTAATAATTTGTCCGGGGACATGGCGCTTTGGGACAAGTGTCTGGTTGAAGTGGAGAAGCTTCAGGATACTCATGAAGAAGTACAGGTTCAAGTTATTGAATTAGGGCTTCCGGATAAGACGATAGAAGAAGTAAGAAGTGAAAACGAGGCTTGCAAGCAGAAGATCAAAAAGTTGAGGGATGAAATAGGTCTTCTGAGAGAGCAGTCAGATAAAATGAACAATAAGCTGCGTGAGGCTACCAATGCAAGGTCTTCTTGCTTAGAAGAGCAGCTCCAGGTTCTCAATGAGGTTCAGGAGGTCAAGCAGCTCCAGGAGAACTTGAACAAGTGGGTCGACCGAGAGAATTGCTTGAGAGAAAATCTTCAGATGCTTGGCAAGCAACTTGTAGAGGCTGATGGCAAGTTGGACGAGATAGTGCGCCAGGCGGAGGAAGTTAAGGTTCAAAATCGAGAACAGCAAGACAGAGCTCGTAAGAGGTTTCAGGAATTCACGAAGCAGGTGGATAAGTTGATGAATTTGCAGACGGATGTCAGTAATTTGCTGGCTAAAAAAATAGGTTCCAAGTTGAAGAATTTAGAAGACGAGATGAGGGATAATGAGAAGCTGCTCGCGGATATTAAAGAGGAAGTTACGGGGTTAGAGGAAAAATTAGTTGAGCTGAAGGAGGATATTTCTTGCCATGAAATGAAGAGACGGAATTTGCAGGATAATAGAGAGTTGAGAAACTGCGAGAAGTCTATTAGAATGTTGTCGGAAGAAAGGGACAATTTGAAGAGCGAAATCCAAGGGATAAATATTGAAAAGGTTCGCCAGGATCTTCAGTCGCTTCAGCAGAAAGTTGTTGATTTGGAAAAAGAGATCAATATTATAAGAGGAAATCAGCAAGAATTGAATCTAAATATTGATCATTTGAACCGTGAGCTCCAGAAGGAAGAGTACTACACTGCTAAGATGAATTACAAGCGCAAGTGGCTGGAAAAGTCCATCACTGAGGACGCGCTTAAGGACATGGGTGTTTACTGCACTGTTTTGGACGCCGCGATGTCCAAGTACCACGAGGATAGAATGACCAGTGTCAACAAGTCGATGAGAAATTTGTGGAACCACATTTATAACGGCTCGGACACTTCATCTATTCAAATTAGGACTGAAGCGGCGAACACGGCTGGAGCCTCAGGTAGGCGCAGCTTTAATTACAGGCTGGTGCAGATAAAACACGGAGAAGAGATCGAAATGCGAGGCCGTTGTAGCGCTGGTCAGAGAGTTTTAGCTTCCATTGTCATCCGTCTGGCTTTGGCGGAGACCTTCTGTGACCAGTGCAGCATGCTAGCTCTAGACGAACCGACAACTAATTTGGATGAAAGTAATTCAGCGAGTCTAGCTGAAACTCTGTTCAACTACGTCATGCTCCGATCCAAGTACCAGAAGTCTTTCCAGCTGATCATCATCACCCACGATGAACATTTCATTAAAAAATTGAGCCAGCTTAATACTTCCTCTGGGTTTTATCACCTGTATAGAAATGACAAGGGCTTAACGCAGATTCAGTACTTGGTTTTTGATAAGGAAGAGGCTGCTGAGCAAGAGGCTGCGCCTGATGACGGCCAAAGCGATGATGAGCAGAAGAAAGCTGCTAAGAAAAAGACTTCTGTGCAGACCAAAAAACGCCAGGCTCCCGCGAGTAACTTCCCCGGTACTTCGAAAAAACCTTATGAGTTTTCTTTGTAAGCTTAGAATTTTTTTCACTTGAATATATTTTTTTTACTTGTTGATAATAAGGTTAAGCCAATGCTGTTTATTTATTAATTGAATGATGAGGCTTTAATAACTAATAATTGTTAATTGAATTAATCAATACTCTTTTTGTATGAAATAAATAAATTTAATTTAATTATAAAATGGAAGTTAATAATTTAATTGGTATAAAATTATAAAAATATTTTTAATGTTATTTTATTTTTATTTAATATTTTGATTGTCACAGCTTAATAATAATAACAATGTTTAAAAAATAAATTCATTTACCTGTTGCTCGACTGACAGCGCTCCAGACTGGTTCAAGCGCCATCTTGAAGCCATAAAAAGATTTAAGGGAGCAAGTATCGATAGTCGATAATAATATTTAAATAAATATAAACAAATAGATGGCGCGAAACTTAACCTAAAAATTATTAGTCATCTAGAAAATGTACAGCATTCTTTTGAAAGTAATTTTCTAAACGATCGTTAGCGTTAGTCAATCAAGTGTTAGTTTTTATTCATGCATTTATTTAAAACTATTTTCACAAAAACTAGTCAGTGTACTAAATTATAAATTTGTAGAATCAGTGGTTGAAAAAAAATCATCCGGACAGATATAAGTCCTCAGAGTAATTGGTGAAAATTTTAGCATCGAAATATTAATTCTTAAAAACCAGTTTACTACATATTTTATTTATTTTCTTGTTGTATTGAGGATTATTATTTGTGCGTAATTATTTGTTAATAAAGTAATTAAGTTGGTGATTTAAAATGCAGTCGTAAAATTTTAATGACAGCGCTACGGAAATTGTTAATTTATCGGTAAGTTATTAAGATAGTTTAATTATAGCGTCACAATAATTAATAAATAGTTTTATGATTTATAATTTAATTTAATAATTTTTATTTTTGTGATAAAATATTTTAATTAGTTTAAAATTTAATAAAATTATTAAATCAGCTGATTATTATTAAAATTATATTTATTTACAGGAAAAGCAATGATTACTAAACGATAACATAACTGTATCCGGAGATGGCAAACAGAAGAGACAAAGCTGCTTCTGGTTTTGTAAGTTTATAATTTATATAAATTTATGATTAACAAAAATTAATTATCCAGCTCTCAGACCTCTGTCCTCCTAAAATTGAATTAATTATTTCTACCGATAAGATAAGCCACGAGATACGCCTCGAGAGTATAAACAGAGTAATGTAATAAATAATATTAATAACATTATCAACAATAATAATGTAATTAATTTGATAATAGTATTGTTTTATAGGATACCAATAGCCGAGATAGATGTAACGGTAATAGCTTAACGCTTTAGGCAATTTCTTGATACACTGGAATACCTTAAGCATGGAACTCCGGTCTTTACCTTCTCCAAGTATCCGTGACCTTCTTCCTCAACATCAGCTTGCTTTTTATTTTCCTTTTTCTTCTTTAATCCGTCCCAATTTACTAAATTATCAACCAAAATCGGATTTTAGAAAAAATACTATCACAAATCAAGGTCTAAGTTGGAAATTCCAATGAGACATTTTCTTATCGCTTGTGGTATAATTTTTTTTAACTACCACAGCTTTGAATTATCTAGAAAATTCCAATCGAATTTTAGTTGAAAAAAATTAGATGAAAATTAATGTAGCACATTTTTAATCATTCTAAAAATTTTATAACAAATAAATTATGGCAAAAAAAAATTTTTTTAAATAATTTTTTGGAACAAATCTTTTTGTTAGATAAAATTAAAAAATTGTCAGTTAACTTGTATGTCATAAAATTAGACCAGATTAAAAAGATAAAATTTTTTTTCTAACAATATTGTTATCAAATAATTATAATTTGTGATAAATAATGACAAGAGTGATGTTATTAGGAAGTAAAATTGTTGATAGGAAATAAGTATAAACCACAGGTGACCAGCACCACCTGTTTGATAACTACAGGCATTTCGTCATGCTACACTCGTCGTTACACGTATAATCACTCGTATATATATATATATATATATTTGTACGGATAAATGTACACAATGCGACATATTGTTATGTATGTAACTAGTGTAAAGCGTGTGTGCATATTGAGCTTCACAATTTATACAGTCAACATTTGTTTATTATTAATGACGTTTATAGTGTACGCATCGCAGTAACTTGATAGTCATTCGTGAGTGGCCGATTTAATTTTGGCAAAAATTAATTTTTATTTAGTGATTGGATATGTCGATTCAGAGACGTAAAAGCTGGTACAAGACAGCAGAAAAAGTAAGTTTTGTTATTATTTATTTTATTAATTCAGTTTACTTATTTAGCTATTTATCAAGTTGATGCGAAACAAGGTCTTGATTGTCTGGATTCTACAAAAAGAGGTGATTTCAGTGATTCTTACTATAGAATTGACGTCATGTTCATCCAAGTCCATGTTTGTCACATATCAGAGCTTCCAAAACCGGTCGTACTACATTTTGTACCTTTTTTTTTTTTTTTTTTTTTTTAAATTATTACTCAAGGTCACTGACGTTGACCATTATTTCAATTATAATTAATAATCCATTTGTCTAATTATTTTAGCGGGCTTTTAATATTGTCAAGCTTTATTAATCTTATCTGGACATGACATCTGCAGTTGATAATAAAAAATATTACGCTAATTTAATGATTTAATTAACTAAATTAAATACTTACAAGATAAACAATTTGTTTTACTTGCTAATTTTTCCAACTATTATCATTTTAATAGTTTATAATTTTAAATGTTGCAATAATTTATTTAAAAATTATCTCAAAGATTAAAAAATATCTTAAAAATTTTATGGACTAATTTATAAATTAAGATTGATAAAAATTTGATAAAATTAATTGAGATAATTATTATTAAATTAAATTATATTATATTTTATTGATGCTCGATATTATCTAATTGGTTGACAACTCTAAAGTATCATTACCTAGAGTAATAAATATATAATATAAGTTTCAGTTGTAGTGATCAGTGTAAATTGATACCGGGAGGCAAGTGTGACTTGCAATTTATATAAAACCTCCCGTATTATTGCTATTATTGGTAATATTACTTGACTGAGAATTAAGGAAGCAGGTAATGAAAAAAAAAAAAAAAAAAAAAAAAAAAAAAAAAAAAAAAAAAAAAACATAAGTAAGTTAATATTAAAAGTAATATCACTAGAAGAGTGGATGTGAAGGGTGTGGTGTGAAAAGTACTCTCGATTATCTTGAGCCAGCAAAAAATAGAATTGCAACAGAGGCGTGCCTCTTGTATAGTACGATGACGCCAGTCTACACGTCTCGTGATTACCTCATCGACCTTTATCTCGGGTCTTCATTGCAAGGTGTCTGGACCATTAGCACCAGCCTGAACATGAACACCAGTACAAGCGGTAAGTATTTGCTTCAAGCGGTAATTATTAATGTTTAATTTAAATTAACTATTTATTTTTCATTTCTCAGGTGCTGGTGGGTCATGAACTGGCTGTGGATTACAAACTTTCGCCACACGTAACTAAAATTCACCCAAGAAAGCAAGCCTCCGCTGTCTAGCTCTTATTTTTACCAAAAACTGGAGATTTATTAGTGTTGCTGGAAAAGTAACCCCGTAATAAGGCTATCAGGCATAAATTCCACGGCATCAGGTATTCAGAAGAGTTTTAAGGCCGGCTGAACTCGTTCCTGATAAGCAGCAGCGTGCCGAGTAAAACGGTGTCTTGCTTAACTCTCTTTGAACTTACACTGAGAGAAGAGAACGATTCAATGAAAAATAAATTTCCTGAGAGATAAATTTACAAGAAAAAAAATTGTTTTAAAAAAAATGAACCGTTAATCGTCATGTCTGATGACTAAACGTCATCGATATTATTAAACCTGAGTTGTTTGAGCATAAAGATATGTTATATTATAATTTAATATCTTTTTAGCCGCTGATTACCCGATTATTGACAGAAACGGTGGATTGGTGGCCGTTGACTGTCGGAGTATCTCTTACACGATTTTCACCAAGACCACAGACATGACAGCCATTTATTAAATTAAATACCGTCTTGACAGCGACTTGTTGCCGATGACCGAAACTCCTACGTCTCTCTACCTCGCTGTATATTAAAAAAAGAAAGAACATATCAGAGAGAGGGAGGGAGTGAAAGAGAATTAAACGCTTACCAACGAGTTTTCTCAGCCGAGAGCATGAACCAGTCTTTCTTAAACTTCACTTCTATGCGGAACTGACCTCAGATTCACAACTAAAACGTTCTCGTTCTTTTTACTTAATTACCAATCAATTAAATTATATGGTAATTTTATCTACATGAAGAGCATTTACGCAGTACGCTATTTATTTTTTTTTTTAGTGTGTGGTTTTTTTTTTAATAATTAGAGTGAATTAATTTTTTATTTTAATACGGAAATGTATCATGAGTGCGAGTGTCATTGTTAAAAATAACCAGGCGTATTATTAATAATAATTATTATTATTATAATGATGGATATTAATTATAATTACAGTTCCAGTTGTCTTATAAAAATATTCCAGCCTAATAATAATAGTGACGAAAATTTAGAAAATTGTTTTAAAAAATGCCTTTAATTTTTTAAGTGTGTGTATTTTTAATTTTGTAATTCGTGTATTTGTCCAACATGATTACTGAATGGGTGAGCTACTATAAACACATTTTATTTGAATTTGAATGTTAAAATAACATGATACATCTGTCGATTCGTTAAAATTAAATAATGATAATTATTTTTTAATAACGTCACTGCTCGTTTTTATTTATTTAAATATTTATATTTTTAAAACCGTGAGGAGTTGTGGCACAAGGTCGTGTGAATCAGTTGGAATTTTTCTCAATGTCATTTTTAAAAAAAAAAAATAACAATATGTAATTTTTTTAATGTTAAATAGAAGCTACAGAGAAATTAGATAAGAAAAACTAATCAATTTACTTTTAACGGCGCCAGTTATCGCTAAAATATTTCTTGTACTTTTTTATGGAACTTTTAGTCGCCAGTTATTTAATCAGAGTATTACACGAACATTCCGACAGTAAAGATAATAGACTAAAGACTATTTAATGTCACACATCACGCCTTGTCGTATTGTCTACCGAATAAGCAAAGTGTCGCTTTCAAAATGCCATCTGAATTATTTATTTATTTATTTATTAATTATTATTATATCAATTAACTTACTCTAGAAAGGAATTTATCAGTATTTATTTCTTTTTTTTATAAGTACCAATGTCACTTACCGTGATAACATCGTTATAATTTAAATAAATTCCACAGTTTATTTTATTGTTTTTATTTACAATGCGCTTTAATATTTGTAATATTTTTTCGGTGAGTTGTGAATTGTTTCAGCCTTCGATGATTTTTATTTTATATAATAAACATTGTTTTCTTTTTTTTATATTTTTTTTTGTAAGTAATTAAATAATAAAGTGTGAAAGTGGCGAATATTGTATTCAAAGTATTCAGAGAATTTATGTTGCTCAATGTATAGAGGTCTTTGGATGATCTTTAGTCGGTAGAAAAATTTTTTGCGATTACACAATCAATTGTCAAAGACTTTTATTTTTTTCTTTTATTATTGATAAGGTCTGAGAGTTATTTTAAGATATTTTTTTATGTTCTACTTCTAGTAATCAATCACCTGGTAAAAGTTTACTAGAAAATTCACTTTGTTTTTATTTTAATGTTAATTTTTTGTTACTTTTAACTTCCGTTATTATTTTTATTTAAAAAGCAATCAAAGAAGTTTTAATAAAAAATTATAGCGTTAAATTTATTTTATAGCTGTAATTTTTTTTTTTTAATTTATGAATTGGAATTTTAGAAAATTTAGGTGAAGTTTAAAGTAATAAATAATTTTATTTATTAAAAATATTTTCTTACAAAAAAATTATAATTAATAAAATTATTTTATTTAATTTTAAAGCTGGACACATGGTTCGGAAGACCAAAAAAATCTGGCCGCGGGGGAGGCGTAAGAAGCGGTACAGGATTTAATACAATGCCCCGTCCACATTCTGGAGATGACTTTGATGAAATTGAACAGCAGAGATCAATTATTGAGAAGATGGATGAAGAAACTGTTAATGATCGTTTTGAGAAGATGTTGGTGAGTAATAAAAAAATAATAAATAAATTTATTAATTAATTTTTATTAAAAAAAAAAAAAAAAAAAAATTAAACTTTGCAGGCGAACATGAATCTGACAGAAGAAAAAAAGGAGCCACTTAGACAGCAACCAGAAGCGAAGAAGAAAGAAATGCTGGTGCTGCATATGAAAGGCAGCATCCAGGAAAACAGATCAAAATTTGACAAACCAGCTGATTACATTCAATACCTCGCGCAACCAGATCTCAGCGTAAATAAAATTTACAGCTGCATCGAGTCACTGAGAATAGCGTTGACAAACAATCCGCTGAGTTGGGTCCAGGAATTTGGCACCAAGGGACTTAAACAAGTTCTCGCAACACTTAACGAGTGTTATCGGAAGTACGTACATTATTTATAATTAAAGTTCAGCAATTCAATACCGTACTGTAGTTACAATAATTCATACAATATATTATACAAAAGATCGTGTCAAAAGTCAATCTAATAATATTTTTTATTCACTCTATATGCAGTGCCTCTATACATTTTGATAGGTAAATAAAAGACTATTAAATAAGATAGCAAATTTTTTTTTTTAGCATTGCTTTAGAATTTAAAAATTCTTATTTTAGCCTTCGCCTTGCACGTTAATAAAAAAAAAATTTTTTTTAAATAAATGACTAATTAATTTTTATCTTCCCACAGTGATAATCGGTACGAAAGAATCCAGTACGAGTGTATAAGATGTCTCAAAGCAATAATGAACAACACAGTAGGAATAAAAGAGATGCTTGCCCACCAGGAAGCCCTAACAATAGTAGCGCGTTCATTGGAGCCCAGCAAGCCCTCGGTGATGTACGAGGCAGTAAAATTATTGGGAGCTGTCTGTTTGATTTCCAGTGACAGCCATAAGAAGGTTTTAGATGCGATAACAATGAACGGCGAGTTCAAAGGTCGTGATAGATTTTTACCAATAGTCCAAGGACTAATGAACAAGCAAAATGAAAATTTAAGAGTCGTGTGTCTTCAGCTTATAAACTCGATTATTTCTTCCGCCGAAGAGCTCGATTTCCGATTACACTTAAGGAACGAAATAATGCGCGTAGGATTCGCAGATATTTTGGAATCTTTGGAGCGAGATGACTCGGAAGACTTGTCAAGACATTTAAAAATTTTTAATGACTACAAAGAGGAAGACTACGAAGAGTTTGTTCAAAGGTTTGATAATGTAAGACTGGAAATGGATGATGTTAATGATTGATTTGAAGTTATTAAGAACATGGTGATGGAGACAGTCGCGGAGCCGTATTTCCTTTCAATTCTCCAGCACCTGCTGTTTATCCGCGACGACGTTCAAGTCAGGCCAGCTTATTACAAGCTTATAGAAGAGTGCGTGTCTCAGATTGTCTTGCATCGATCGGGGTGTGATCCTGACTTCAGCGCGACCAAGCGGTTCCAGATAGACGTCCAGCCGCTTATCGACACTCTGGTGGAGAAATCCCGAGCGGAAGAAGAGCGAAAATTAGTAGAGATGTCGCAGAAACTCGAAGAAGCGATTTCTAGTAAACAAGAAGCCGAAGCGAAGCTTGCTCACGCGGAGAATAAAATCAAAGAGCTGGAAGCTGGAGGAGCTAAGCCCGTCAAATTGGCAATACCTCCTCCACCGCCTATTCCTGGAATGGGAGGACCACCTCCGCCACCGATGCCCGGAATGGGAGGTCCACCTCCTCCGCCTATGCCTGGAATGGGAGGCCCGCCTCCGCCGCCTATGCCTGGAATGGGAGGTCCTCCTCCACCGCCTATGCCTGGAATGGGAGGTCCGCCACCTCCTCCGATGCCGGGTATGGGTCCTCCACCTCCTCCGATGATGGGAGGCCCTCGTCCGCCGATGATGAACGCCGTTGAAGTTCTTCCGCACGGTCTCAAACCCAAGAAGAAGTGGGAAGTCGATGGTCCTCTGAAGCGAGCCAACTGGAAGGCCATCTTGCCTCAAAAAATGACCGAGAAGTCCTTCTGGGTCAAAGTTCAGGAAGACAAACTCGCCAGTCCGGAAATCTTGAATGGATTGGCGCAAAAGTTCTCCTCCAAGCCGGCGAGCAAGAAGATTGACGATGTGGTTGATAAATCCGCTCCAGCTAAGAAAATTAAAGACTTTAAGGTACTGGATGGAAAGTCTGCTCAAAATATTTGTATTTTACTCAGTGGGACGCTCAAACACATGTCCTATGAGGAAGTTAAGAGCTGTTTGCTTAAATGCGAAGGTCCGGTTATCAATGACAATGTTCTTCAGGGACTGATTCAATATCTGCCACCACCGGATCAGCTGACAAAGCTCCAACAGTACAAAGACCAGTACGACGACCTGACTGAAGCTGAACAATTTTGCGTTACTATTTCTACGATAAAGAGATTGCTTCCAAGATTGAGATCTTTGAGTTTTATGTTGCGGTACGAAGAGCTGGTCGCTGATGTCAAGCCTGACGTTGTTGCTGGTACTGCCGCTTGCGAGGAAGTTAAAAATAGTAAAAAGTTTGCGAGAATTCTTGAGCTTATTCTTTTATTAGGTAATTACATGAACTCTGGGTCTAAAAATGGTGGTGCGTTTGGATTTGAAATTAGTTTTCTTACCAAGGTAAATATAATTGTTATTTTATTTATTTATTCTCTTAATAATATAGATTAAAAAATTATTTATAATAAAATAAAAAATATTTACTTTCTCTTGAAATAAAAATTTTACTACTAACCAATTAGTTATTTTAAATGTATGGTAATTTTTTCAGTTAACCAGCACGAAAGACATCGAAAACAAAGAAACACTGATGCATTATCTGGTAGACACAATTGAGAGAAAGTTCCCCGAGTGTCTAAGCTTCGCTGAAGAATTGCCCCACGTCGATAGAGCCAGTCGTGTGTCCTTGGAAAATATACAGCGTACTTTGAGACAAATGGACGCGAATATCAGAAACTTGGAGCAAGATCTCACCAACTCGAAGATTCCTCAGAGCGACATCGACAGATTCGCGGAAATAATGTCGCCGTTTGCGAAAAAAGCCCGTGAATCTTATGAAGTAATGCAGAATATGTTCAAAAATATGGACACTCTTTACACGGACATCTCCGAATTTTTCGCGTTCGACAAACAGAAGTACACCATCGAGGAGTTCTTTGGAGACATAAAAAAATTCAAGGACGACTTTGGGGTATTTATTGTTTATTTAATTTTAATTAAAATAAATTGGCTAGAGTGTTTTTTAATTAATTTAACAATTAATTAATTTCAGCAAGCGCAAAAGGAAATCGTGAAGATGCGCGAGGGTGAGGAGAAGCAGAGGCGCGCTCGTGAGGCCCGAGAGAAAGCCGAGGTCGAACGGGCAGCTCGTGCAGCTCGAAAACGTGCTCTAGTTGATATGAACGCCCACGAAACCCAGGAGGGAGTAATGGACAGTTTGATGGAGGCGCTGCAAACTGGATCGGCGTTCAGTCGACCCGATCAACGACGCAAACGACAAACACGGGTCGCTGGTGGTAAGTCTAAGTCTCTCGGGAAAAAAATTTTATGGTGGAGTCGTAGCAATTCTAGAGATTCTCCCTCTGAGTTGATAAATAACACTTTTCCTCCTTCTGTCACTAATCCCAGCACTTTTATCAATAATTATAATCATAATATAAATATTAACATTAATTTGTCGCCAATTAATCCTCCGGAGGCTCCGGTATTAAATAATTGCTTCACGACGCCAAGTGATAACGAGCAGAAGAGGAGTAGTTTACTTTTAGAGGCTATGCGGACTCCTAAACCCGACAAGCTGTTCCAGCGGATCAGTAAATTCAAAAAATTACGGAAAAAAATTAAGACGGCTACATCTCCGAGTGTGAGACCAGATTTACTAAGTCCGATTTTTGGAATTACGCCTCAGAGATCAAACTTCGGGTATAATAATATTCGAAAGCATTTTAAGACCAAAAAAACAATGAGAGATAGCAATAAAAATAATATTAATGTATCAGCAGAGGTTGAACCAATTGGTAAAGGTTCGTCAAATGTCAAGAGACATATTCCCAAGATTTTAATCAATGATCAAGTTATTGGGGCAAAAGAACAAGCCACTCACACTCCGTATGACTTGGTGATTAATGAACTGAAAATGCGTAACGAGTTGAAGAGAAGCGAAGAAATTCATCGAAGTAAGTACTCACCGATAAATGCTGCGACGAGAAGTAAATACTTTTCATTGTACAAAGAGACTCTGGTGAGTGAGGCTCGTAGAGTAACACCCGCTAAACAAAGTCCCGTTTCATTGTCAACGACCAAATTTAACCGCGTTAGATCACGCTCTAGCGTCGGAAGGTACAGTAAAAGAAATTACAAGTTAAAAGACAAACCCAGGCGTTTGAACAGTTACTTGACTCTCGCCAGTCCTCTTGGTTTAAATTTATCCATACCGGATGTTGATAATTATTTAACTCCCAAAGTCACTAAGTCTTGTGCAAGTCCAAGAAGGCTGAGGGTAGATACTACCGTCAGATCTAAAAGTTCTTTTAATTTATCTGGAGGGTCTGAGGACAACTTGGAAATTGATGATGATGTTTTTTTGAGCGCTGAGGATACTATTGGGTCTGATAAATGTGTGCCTTCGGTGGATCATTCAGGCGGCAAAAGGTGGAAGAAATTCTGGAAGTCGAATAATTCCAATGTCTCACTTACCAAGTACAATAAATCGAGAATGAGCGACTCTGATGTTATTGTCTCGGTCAAAGATATCGTGAAGCAAATTAATAGTTATTCGGAATCCCAATAATTCACCTTATTTTATTCAATTGTATAATTTTTTACTTTTTTTAATTGTATATAATTTACTGCTTTTAATGTAAATAATTAATAAAAGCTTCTTTTTTTTTTTTATCTTTCGCTAATTTATAAATGCTTGCGCTTTTCTGTAACAATTTTGTATTTTTTCAAACGCTTCTGTATTTTAAAATTGTACTTTTATCTTTAATAGAACATTTCTTTCTCGCTAATTCTTCTTTTTTCATAACTAAATACCTATAATTATTTATGACACTAAATTTAATAGACATCTAATGATTTTTTAGATTTTTATAATAATTGTGGGGGGATTAATTTATAAATAATAATTAATTTAAAATTACAGCAGAGAGACGAGCGCAATTGAATAGAAGCCGTTCGAGAACAGGACTCGTTGGTACTGGACTGATTGGCAGAGAATTATCAACGTAAATATTTATTTATTTAAATTTAAAACACTTTCTTCTGACAAAGCAAATTTTTAAGACTTTTTTTATTAAATTAAAGGATAAATATTTATGTTTAAATTTTTTACAGAGAATTATTGAGCTCAGCGTAGCAAGAAACCAGATCATATTAAATAAAACAAAACTGTGATGTAATAATAATTATTATGAAGAGGATTATTAATTTGGACGATGGTAATTAATTGTTTATTAATTTTAAACAAAAAATAATTACTAGCATTATGTTTTATTTAATGCTATTTGTTAAATAATATTAAGAACGATAAAGTTACTTCTTTTGACTGTAAGAAGAAAAATGGCCCGCGATATTTTGTACATTATGTGACGGCCTATTAATCATCATCTAATGTTTTATATTCATTGTGTACATTGACACTAAGATATTGTAAATTGTTATTATTTTTATACGTTAGATTTACTTTTAATTTCTATGTTTGTGTTAAGTTTTATTTAAACGCACAAAATTTTTTTTAAATTCACTTTGGAAATTTATTACGTAAATTAATATTTAAAAATAATTAATGACAAATTAAAATTTTATATCTTGTGAATTTTATAAATTTATAATCACAGTGTACATATTGCATCTTAGCGATACGTATAATTAAATTTAATTAATATTATTAGTTACAATAATTAAAATGATAATTATTTTATGATAGTGATAATGCATTTATGTATGTCAAACAAATATAAGTAATAATTTTTTAAATGCCCGCTCGAGTGAATAAGATTAAGTAAATTATTACTTAATAAATAAGTTTAAATAAACGAGATTATATTTTTCGTACAAATAAAATGAATATTTTACGCTACAATACGATTATTTTTTTTTTAATTGTATTGTAATAGAGGCATTGGTTTTTATTTTTATAACTAAGCTTTTTGGATTATTAAAAAAAAAAATTCTGGACCAATTGACTGCCATTTAATCAAACAATTTTCATATTTATTAAATTGGAACCGATTTGTGCCAATTAAATTTTTTTTATTAAAATTGCTCAGTTTTACACTTTATTTATTAACTTAAATATTGTAAAAAAAATTCGACTGTACTAACAAAGATAAATAAATTTTAAAAACCAATCAAATATTTTTTGGTTTTGTTTTTATAAATTTTCTTTAATCTAAAAAATTATTTTTACAAAATTGCATTTTTAATTTATTAAAATTTCTACAAGTCTATATTTTTAATCATTTTTTTTGCTATAATTTATTTGTTAAAGAAAATTAAAACAATTGTGAAGTGACAGCTAAATTTAATGTCAGTTTCGCGCATGCGCACGGATAAATCACTAAATCGCCAATAAAAAAATTGTGACAGATAAATTTAAGGTTAGAAAAAATTTCTATTGGTAACTTTAGTTTAATATTTTTTGCATAAATATAATAAAAAAATATAAATAAAATAAAATCCTTTCATTTATTATAATAATTGTTGTTTTTTAAAGAATTAAAATAAATTTTCTAACTTACCATCATGTGAAAAGTAAGTTTTGAAAGTCATAAAAATTTCTAACCTCAAAATTTTGACATTAGAGGTTCAGATGACATTTATTTAGTGATTCGTAAAATTTTTCCAATTCTTCAAGCCAAAAAGTCTTTTTATATTTCTTCTAATATTTTTTTTTTCTGCCAGTGCTGAAAAAACATCCAAAAAACATTTGCCGTAAGTAAAAAAATAATAAAACAAATCTTTAGTCCAATATTAATATTTTAATAATCACGACTAGTAAAATCAATTAATCGGAAAACTTTACAGTGACAAGCAACCTTTGTTTATTCAGCAGTTAAAAAATTATATGATCAAATATGGGTATTAATCATCAACAAAAAAAAGCATCCATCACAAAAAGTAAAATAATTTATTTATTTATTTAATTTACCAAATTTATTTATTTATTATTATTATTATTATTAATAAAAACTCTTGGAAATTTCCAGCACTGATAAACGTCAAAAAAGTAACAGAGTCGTAATGGCTGAAGAAAATGACAACCACCCAAAACCTCCGATAAATTTAATCAACGATGACTTGTTCGAGCTAAAATGCCTGATTAAAGCATCCGGAATCACCCAAAGCGCGCACTGTCAGATAGGCCGGAAGCAGCTCCTAGCCTTCACCACTCTCTACACAGACATTGGACTCTACTATCAGCCGGAGGGTAATAAGCAGTCGGTGATTAAAAGGATACCATGGTACCGAGCTCCAAACCGCGCGATAGCGGCTCTTTGCTTCGACCCAACAGGCTCTTGGCTACTTACCGCGACTGTCGATGGCTCTTTGTATATTATTCCAGCGTTGGCTTTGCTGGACGACGAACATACGATAGACCACAAGTGGTCCATTGAGGATGCAACTCAATTGCCAATTGCTGATCATCAATCTTATTCCAAGTAAATATTTTTTATATCAATTATTAATTTTTTTTAATAAATTTGTACCAAAAAATTTCTATCAACTCTTTTTTGCCATAATTCGTTAAAAAAAATTTTTTTAAACAAAAAAAATCTCCTTAATAATTTTCTAAACCCCTTTTTAGACCCAGCGCCTTAACCTGGTGGCAAGGAGTGACACAATGCAGCCACATCGGCATCATAGGCACCGAGGAAGGGGAAATAATATTCGTGAACCTCGAAACCGGGCAGTGGATCGACTCAACCCGAGTCAACGGGAGTATTTCAAGCCTGTGCATCTGCAAGGACAACCACCTGGAGATCGTATCCCTCTTAGTGACCTCAAAGACTCACCAGCAGTGGCGAATGATTTTGGAGCAGCGTGCGAGCTGCGTGTTTCCCTCCAACCCTCGTACGAGCTCTTCATTCCACAGCAGGTACGACGAAGAAGCCAAAACACCTCCCAGGTCGCGGCTCCAGGGTCTGAAGCAGCTGTCCGTCGAAAAGCTGGCGATCATCAGACAGAAGCTAGCAGAGTCTCGGAACAAAAACACCGCAAATCGCCGCGACAGCGGCAGCAGCAGCGGCACTGACGAGTTAGAAGCTTCTCCAAAGCTCCAGCCGCGAAACCGAGACACCTTGATACTGGAGCCGCTGCTGGAGGACATCTACTTGTCCCCGCAGTACACCAGGCAGGGCCAGCACCTCTACACGGCTTACTGCGCGAGCTCAAATCACATCACGATCCACGGTCCGGATATTTCAGTGGTGCCGAATTTTATGTACAAAATGCCAAATGTCTGTCCGGATATTCTGTTGACCCTCCAGCTGTTCTTCGTGATTGAGCCGCTGCGCAAATCTCTCTGGATTGTCTCCTCCAAACTCTCTAAAACCAAAATCGGCGATGAAACTGACTA
Source organism: Cotesia vestalis (assembly GCA_000956155.1). Taxonomy (NCBI): domain Eukaryota; kingdom Metazoa; phylum Arthropoda; class Insecta; order Hymenoptera; family Braconidae; genus Cotesia; species Cotesia vestalis. The sequence goes on from JZSA01001378.1 coordinate 36,085, forward strand.
CAACCAAGAAGCAACAGTTTCGAAATTTAAATTTGAAGATACCAGAGAATTAATAATGTCCGTTTACCGGTCCACTGAATCCGAGGACACTGACAGTCTCACCAGAGGAAGCAGCAGCGACTCCAAAGAAGATAAATCCGGTCTGCCCAGTAAAATAGATGATCTCAATATAAAATTACCAATAATAGATACTTGTATGATAGTAACTAATTACGGTGTATATAAAGTTATTTTAAGAAAGCCGCTGCTGAACGTCTTCATTGAACTAGCATTAAAAAAGCGCAAAGCTGACATAGAAAAAGCCGCACGTCTCGGCGTAGTTTTCGGACTGGACGTTCCCCAGCTCTTCGAAGCCGCTGGCGACATTCACCTGACCAACAACCGCTTCACCGAAGCCGCGGCACTCTACAAACTCTCCCGCTGCCGGTTGCTGAAAGGAGTCTTGAAAACAGCGGCCATAGGACACACTGCTAAACTATTAGGGTGTTTAACCCACTGCTTGACCCCTCCAGCGGTCTCTGAATTAACCACGACTATCAGGATCCACTTATCCAACCTCACAGTCTTCGCATTCAGCGAGTTGATCCTCAGAGCCTCGCACCAGGAGTCAAAGTCGCTGTACAAAAAATTCCTGGCTTTTTTGTCGAAAAATACTTTGTATGACGAGCGATGGGTGGTTGATGTCGTAGGACAGACCTGTCTTTGGAAGGTCCTGCATCACCTGGCGACCCAGAGAGGTCTTTACACCCAAGTCTGTGAGGTTTTAATAAAAACAGTCCAGCCTTACAACCCCGTGGGCATATCCAACACTCTGAGCACTAAGTACGGACTCTTAATCTGCATAAGCGAGCCCAGCTTGCTCCAAGCGATGCTAGCTGCTCCAACACTGGCCAAAAGTCACGCCTCATTCGTCCTATCAAACCTTTCAGAGTTCCCGGCGTTTGTTCTCCAGCGTTTAGTGACTCTCTACGACCCAACGAACCCGGTCTTTCGTCCTCTGCTGGTCCGTTACCGCGCGAGGCGTCGCACTACCTCCCACGGGTCGCAATCCAGCCAGTGCGACTCTTTGGATTCTTCGGATATGCTGGAAGAATCCGGGTGTCTTGTAGACGAAATTTTAGAAACATTTATTTTGATCCTTCTGACGTTGATCAGCAAGCGCTCTTCAGTTTTGAAGCACCACCCGGGATTAGTCGCTCGAGCGACTCTTCCAGGAATAGAGAAGCGTTTCACAGACCCCACGCCTCACATCGACTTCAAAAGAAGACTACTAACAGCCGGGTACGGCCACGTGGCTCTGATAAGAAACGGGTGTGTTTACACCTGGGGAAGTTCTTCTCAAGGCTGACTAGGCACCGGGCCGACAGTGTCTCGCTACGGGCTTCCCCAAGCGATCACAGTCTTCAAGAATTTAGAGATGGAGGTCCTGAGCGTGTCTTGCGGACGCTGCCACACTCTAGCAGTGACCAACAACGGCGTCTACGCCTGGGGAGGAAGCCAGTTCGGGCAGCTAGGTCTTGGACGCTTGCTCCAGACTCCCAGCCCGGAGATGATCGTCTCCTTGGCCCAGGAAGTAATCGTCGACGCAGTGGCGGGGCAGTATCACTCGGTAGCTCTCACCATGGACGGCCGAGTCTTCACCTGGGGCTGGGGAGTACACGGACAGCTCGGCCACGGAGATACTCTCCAGAAAAACACTCCAACTGTTGTTTCTTCTCTTCTTGGGACTATTATCCGCGGAATCGCTGCTGGACACGCGCATACTCTAGCGCTGTCTGCCGAGGGCCAGGTCTACGCCTTCGGGTGCAATATTTTCGGCCAACTCGGCACTGGGAACAATGTAAAGTCCTCAGTCCCTGCTGTGATCAATCTCCTGCCCGAGCCGATGGTTGATATTGCCTCCGGGTACTTTCACAACCTCGCTGTCAGCGCGACGAACAAACTCTACACCTGGGGGTCTAGCCCCCAGGTTCTGAGGTTGCAAACTCAGGCCCAGAAGAAGACCAAGATGATGGAGTTCCAAGCAGCTGCTGAAAAATACGCGGAGAGCCTCGAAGATTTTGAGGCTATTGATGATCTAGCTAGTGATAAATTGTCTTCTATTGAGAAGCTGGCTATCAAGACTGTCAATGAGAGAAAGTTACTCTGTCCGAACGTCCCCAAGACAATCAGCCTGCGGGATATTAATTTGGGACTTCTGGAGGAAGCACAGACCCACTTGAAGCCGGTTGTCGTTGACACCAGCTTGGTTAATGGTAGGATTGTTCAGATTTCTACCGGGTGTCATCACTCGTCTTTGCTGACTAAAGACGGGACTGTCTACACCTGGGGGAGGAATTTCGACGGGCAGATTGGCAACGGGACTCGCAAAGACGTTGCTATCCCCACGGCGCTGCTCTACTATCCGGTCTCAGTCCTCGCTCCTCCCCCGAGGAACTCGGAGAATTATGAAGAGAGCAGTAAAAGGGTCATTAAAGCGGTCCGCGTGTGCTGCGGGTGTGAATTCACCGTCGCGATCCAACCCGGAGGAACTGTTCTAGCCTGGGGATCCTACAGCTCTGCCCAACTTGGAAGAGCTCCTAGCAAAGAAGCCAACAGCGGCAACGCGGAGAAACTTGTGCTGATAAAGTCTTCTAAAAGAGTTGTCAGGCTTCCTCATGGAGCTCACGTGGTCCAGGACACTCCTAGTCAAGTGCCAAATATTCCTACGCCGATTATCACTTACCAGAGCTACGACGTCACTCCTCTAGCGGGCAGAGTTCGCGCTTTGAGTCTTGTGGAGAAAACCTACGGGGAAGTGACTCTTCATTATGTCCTTGAACAGTTTAATGGACTGTACGACGCTGCTAAAATCATGGACAAGTGCGACGAGCTCGGGAATTATCAAGCTAGGTCTAAGCTTGCTTTGCTAGAGCAAAATTACTCTATTGCTTTGGCGTATCAGCTCAAGACTGTCAATCCTGAGTACTACATGCGTAATTTCCAGGGAAATGAAATCTATCAGAGTAAAATTAGTTCTAGGGAGGTTAATAAAAAATTCAGGGATAATATTGAGTTGTTTGACAAGCAGGTGGAGAAAAATTTGGTTGAAACTATTGAAGAGTGCGAGGAGAAGAAAAAAATGAAGATGTCTATTAGTAGGTCGCTGGATAGCATCAGCGTTGTTGAAGAACTTCATACTTTTGACTGTCAGGGCGGCTCTGAGGACTTGTGTGAAGACACCAAGAGTGAAGATATCTCTCTGGACCTCACTGAGGACGCGCTGGATGACAATGAAGCTTTGCGGGATAAAAATATAAATATTACCAATAATAATCAAGAAAATTTAAACCAGAGCCAGGAAAAAAATTTAAAATTGGATAATTTAATTAATGACGCTTTAAATGTAATTAAATTTTACATAAATGAAATAGACGAAGGCGCTCAAAAAATAATGCGACAAATTTTGATGACTGTCTTTGATTTCTGGATAAAAAATCACCTGCCGATGGAGTTTCTGGAGAAGATCCTGCTGGAGCACATCAACAAGCTGTACTACTCGCTGGGGCTTTTGGTTTTTTGTCAGAGTCAGCTGAATGAAGAGGACACCAATAAAAATGAGTTCATGATAATAAATTATGTGTCTACAAATTTTTGTCTTCAAGTTTGTCAGATGCTGCTGCACCACATAGACACTGGCAAGCCAGCGTTGGAGTACATTGAATTGCTCTCGCTGATGACTGCGAAAAATTACGGGCCTGTCGGGTACGCCAAGGAGGGAAAGACTCCCGAGCAGATGATGGAGGGGATCATCAGCGCAATCTCCACTAAATCCAGCGACCCCAGGCCTTTTATTCATATTAAAGATCCAGAAAAGGTCTCCAGGTTTCTGGAGGCTGAAGAGGAGACCATTGTCTTCACCTGCGGTCACCATTTTCCCATGTCCATTTACCAGTCAGAAGTTATTCCCAGTATGGAAGCCGAGCTGCTGATGAGTCAGCCGCTCTCTTTACCTTGTACTGCTCAAACGTTGGGCAATATGTTCAGCCGAGTTTGTAAAATGGAAATCATGTGTCCTCGATGCGTTCCTAGAGCCATACAGAACGCCGTTAAGAATCTCATGGATAGGTAGAACATTTGTTACTATTTTAAACTTACTAATTACTCTAACTAATTATTTTAAGGAGGTTTATTGTTTTTATTAATCCAATAACATTACTAATTTTTTTTTTTTTTTCAAACTTCCTTGATTTAATTAATTTAAATAATTTATTATATTATATATAAATATATAAATATATATATGGTAGATGATAATTAATTAATTAATAATTATTAATGATTGTCTTTCACTTTTATGACTGAGAAATAATTAAATTTTAGATAGATTTCTTGTAAAACATTTCTTCCGTGATTTTAAAAGGAGACAAAAATTTTTTTTTTTGTAAGTATATTATTAAAAAAAAAAAAGACTTAAATTATTGCCACGTGCAATTAAATTCATTATAAATCGTATTATTGAAAAATTGTAAAATTATTTTATTATAAAAAAAAAAAAAAAAAAAATGTAATTGATATTTTAGTTAAAAATTTATAAATTTTATTTAGCAATTTATGCTCAATAGGTAATACGTAACTAGTCACGATGTAACAAAAAAAAAATTACGACAAATTAAATGTTTGTATCATCTCCAAATGAATTTACGTAAAAACTAATAAAAACTAATTGCAATTATCTATTGTATAAATTTATTAAAAAATAATTAAGACGTAGTGGTCACAGTTGTTAAAAATAACGTAGTAGGATAGTTAAAAAAAAAAAAAAAATACTAATTTACTGATTAAAAAGTTTTATGTACAATATTCTATTAAACAACTTACAATTAATAGTGTCCTTAAATAAAAATAAAAAATAAAAAGGTAATACATGCACTATCGTTATTATTATAGTCACGCGTTAGTTGTTATCGTTATCAATGTAATAACAGTTAGAGATTTATCATCTTGACGATCATAGTCATCAGATCTCGGAGTTGCCGGGGATCGTCTGATCTCAATGGAGCGAGTTTGATATAAATTATAATTTATAATAATATATATAGAGTGTAGCCTCTCGATATAAATCACTTGGCTGAATAGTGGGATCCGATATTAGACGGCGGTCCTCTGTGATGATGATGATGATGGTGGTGCTTGTGTCCAGGGCCCGAGTACCTGCTGCCAGGGCGGGACTGGACGATCGCATAGTGATCACTGTTTGTTGATATTGATCTCGTTGAGTTCATAGTTGATCCTCCGGATGGATAACCGCCCGGTTTACCGTTCAGCGAGTATCTGCAACAAGGATTAACTATCAGATCTCCTGGTTAGTCATTGCTCTCACACTTTATCAACAAATAAATTTTATAAATAAATACAAACCCATCACCGATACTCTTAGCTAACAAAATTCATTATTTATTTTTATTATACTAAAATTTAGACACTTGTCTAAAAAAAATGTATAAAAAAATTTTTTTTGAATTTTTATCAAAAACAAAATTTTACGTCCAGAAATTAAAATAAATTACTGTTGAAAAAATTTTTCATTTAAAAAAAAAAAAAAAAAAATTTTACACAATAAAAATTCAAATATTTACAATTTAAGAAAAGATATTTGAATTTCCAATAAAACTAGTGCAAAACTATTATCCTAGAATAAATAAAAGTTGTTTAGTGCATTGGCATTGCGCCACGTGACTGGTATAATTCAGCAAGACCACTGAACCGTTATGGTATGTATCTACTTTTCTTAACTCTTAGCGTTTTTCTCTAAACTAAACTCTTAACTCTTTACTTAGGCAGCATTGAGCTCAGCAAGTGCCCTTGATACCACCACAAAATAGCTGATGGAGCAGAAGATGTATCAGTGTATCAGGATAAAGTTTCCTCGCGTGTCCAGCTATGAATTATACATCTACATCGGCATTGGTTTTAATTCAGAATCTTGTACAAGTGGTCGTTACCCCTGGCAATGGGTGCTTTAAACTTGATCTCACGATCAGTAACAATTAATTAACCCACCTTGTTGGTAGTAGCAACATTGTACTAACTATTTCCTTGTTAGTCATATTGTTAGTTATTCAACTGGGAATAGCAAAGCCCGGTTGCATGACAATAATTATAAATATAAAAACTATTGACAGTATTTGTTTAGATATATCTAGTGTAGTGTTGTAAAATTTCCAACCTGGAGCCATATTGAGACCCCGGCCAACTGCGATAGGGATCGTAGTCCTCGATAATCGACGGCTCCTTTTCAATTATTTCCGTTCTCGCGCAGCTGCATGTCATCGCCGAGCACAGGAGTATGTTGATGATAAGCATTATGAGGAAGAGAATACCAAATGCGACGGCTAACCACAGCAGCCATTGTGGATGCACCGCTCCGTCATCGTACAGCGTCTGCACCACTAAAAACAATTACATTATTTAGATTTTATTATTTTTATAAAATATTTATATGACTCGAAATTGTCGTGCGGCTTAAGCCTTGTGGTTTCTTGATTGCGTGAGACTCTAAGCCTTATAAATATATAAAATATAAAATATAAATGTTGAAAAAATAAAAATAAGGAAGAAAGAGAGAAAGGAGCTTGAGAAGAAGTCCTCAAAGAACTGGCGAGACCACGCCCTGACCGGTTAGCGAAAGGATCATCCAACACTTTAAATGGAATAATAAACGCGATTGTTGGCTCATCGTTATTTATTTACATTTTTTTTTTTTCCTTTCTTATTATTATTTATTCTTCTTCTCTTTTCTTGTACTTGACGCCAGCAAGAGCCGAGGTCAAAGAGGAACGTGTCTTATTATTCAAGCAACACGCCGATCCGGTTTGCGTGTTACTTATTACAATATATTTTTCTGACATAAATCTATTGTTCCTCGATAACTATTTTAGTGAATTGTTAATTTTATTTTATTTTATTTAATGCGTGTCATGTAATTTAAAACCAATGACAATTTATTTTTTAAATTTACCAGGTGTCTCTCCGGGATTCAGGACAAATACACTTGTGCCAGCCAATAAAATTCCCTCTTCTCCTAATACACTTTGACGATTACCAGGTGGACCTTTCAGTCCCAAGTCATCTTCACCTTCACACACCGGAATTCCACAGCTTCCTGTTTTTTTAAATATAAAACAATTATTTTTTATTATCTACCTTAAAAATACTTGAAATTAAATTTAATTTAACTAATATAAATAATAAATATATTTACCCCGACAGACAGCAATGTCACACTGAAAATGAACCTGAGGACTCTCAGGGAATCTAAACATCGAGTAGAGAGTTGCGTCAGCGATTCCCGTGTTAGTGTCGTAGATAAATTTAGTAATGACATGATTCTTGACCGGACAGCCGTGATCGTCTATCAGCTGAACGCTGCTGTTTCGCTTGTTGAATGCGAAGCAAGACTTTACTCTGATTCCGTACATTCCTGAAATAATTCAAAAGCAATTGATTATTCATCGCCGGGTATAACTCTAATTTATTTCCACTCGAGTCAAGTCCATCCAATCTTTCATAGCGTTCACGCTCGTGAGAGAGCCTGATACACACAATCCAACCATATAATATCCGGATGCTCTGGGCTCGCTCCTGTGGAACGATCACCCGCTCGGACCATAATCATTATAATAATAATAATAAAAAATCTATATATATATAGACATGGTACACTACGAACCATCAGGTCGCGATATTTCTGCACGCAGCGTGTAGTTGTGACCGTAGATTGCCTCTTGCACGCGACGACCGGAATCCAGAAGACGCAGTGACACCAAAGATGTTTCATTTCTGTTATTATATAATATATAAATATAAATATTATATCTATTTATCTGAGGATTTAACTTTAAATGCGCTTTTATACTTACTTGGCATTTTTAAATCCGGCTTTACCGCAAGTTATCACATAAAATTTGTCATCCGCTAATTCCAGTGTCTTGTGAATTCTCACGGCTATTGGTAATGATCTTTCTTCGGTACTCTATAGCAGATTAATTTATAAAAATTATAATATCCATTTTTATTGCTTTGCGCTTGAGATGTGCATGCTGCTATTTTCTATTAATTTTCATTTTTAATCGATATTATTGATAAAATTTTAATACAATAATTATCATAATTTTAATAATACATACATTATTGATAATAACACCACAATAGTCAGGTGCTCCATGAACAGCAAGAAGATTAATCCCAAGAGTCGCTTGCTTAGAGCCATTACCAGCGACCATGCACTGAGAAGTCCTGTAGTCACGCGCATGAAGAGCTCCAACGAAACTGTCATTAAGATTTAATCTTATTGTCATATATCCATCTTTGCAGGTTGCAGTGACTGTTGGCTGGAACTCTGTGTCGAGTAACTGACCGGTGACCTGGAACACACGACAATTAATAAAACAATGTTAAATACAAACAAGGTACAAACTAGAGAAGCATGATATTAATTCAGTGGCCTAGCTTCCGGATTATTTTTAAATTTCCATCATCCAGCCTAGCCGGATAATAAAATCAAAAGGATAATAGAATAGAGTGATAATAGAATACGGAAAATTAACTCGAAATTCTTGGCCCGTGACGTTTAAATAAATTTTATTAATTTTATTAATCCAGTTCTCGTTTTATACATTTCTCCAGCAAGAGTCTGAGTCATTGTTTCAGCAAAACTGGTTGGATTATAGCTGATTGGGCATGTCATGTAATAGATTCGCTAATCATCTAGACTGGTTTGCCAACTCGGCTGACCGTTACCTTCTTTTCATGCCAACTGGACTGTGGGCACGGACCTGGACCGGTTCACGGGTTCTTACACATTAACATTGCATTATACATTATTCCCGTATAGTAGTCCTTAGTCATTCTCGTTCGTTCTAGACCCGACAATCCAATCCTACGTCTGTCAACCCACGCAAACTTTCAGTTTCGCCGATACCAGTTCAGGATTAACAACAACCAACACTCTAGTCACTCCAAACAGCCCACTTCTGATAATATATTAATTCTCTGGGCGTGTCATCAACTTTTATTTTTATCTTGCAACTTTGGATACATAAATTCCAGCTAATTGATGCCCTACATTAGATTCTTCCAAGGAAAACTGCTATTATTGTTGCTGCTGCTGATGAAAAAATTTATGCAATTGTCAATAGTCTCAAACTTTCTCCTCTTATTAATTTAATTTTAATTGTATTTAAATAAATCCCCGCTCAAGACATTGATTATTTTTTTAAAACAGATGTAGGTATTTAAATACAAAGCGACAAATGTTTAACTTTCTCTCGGCAAAATAAATTACGCAAGTCCCAGATATTTTGATTGCATGAGCAATGATACCAGCGCGTAGGCTGAATTTTTCTATTGGTCTATTAAATCTAAACAAATAAAAATAGTAGACATTGTTACAAGCACGCTGATACGGTAATGACTCTCTGGTGTGCGCAAAAAAAAAAAAGGTGAGAGTATCAGAAAGTGGAACGTAGTTCCCTCTCGATCTCGACATGGATATTTTCTCTGTTTGATTAATATCTCCACGGTTTTTTTATAAATATAAAACATTATTATTTTTTTTTTCCAGTTGACACTGATCGCGCGTGCACGTTATCAGGTGAAAGTGAATTACATTGAATAACTAATGCCCGACGGGATCTTCCAGATGAACATCTTCCATCTCTTAAAGTTAAAAGTTTTCGAGGATAATACTCCGCTGGATGCTCTTGGAGATATGAAAGAAGATTAAAGATTGTTGTCTCAGAGCGATATTGATACTCTTGTAGCGTTAAAGAGCCAGTCTGCTCTCTGCTCGACGGGTCTTGATAATTTAAGCACACAGCACACCTGGGGAGATGTTTGTAAAGCTGAGAATTATAAAGAATTAAAAATATTTAAATGTGCCATAACTACAGGTTTGCCTTGAATACCAGTCTATAAACAATAAATAACTTGAGGATATTTTTAGCTTTAGATAACTTACTGGATTTTTTTATTTATCATCAGCATTGAGACTCGGGTGTGTTCTTTTATTTACTCGGAGCACTCTACCCTTGATGATTAATTTTTAGCAAAGTAGTAAAAAATTCGAGAGTCATTGCACTTTGTCCAAGAGATGTCGAACGGGATGCAAGACAGCGAAAGTATCTTTGGTAAGATGTTGAAAGAGCAAAACTGGTTTTGGGCATCCCAGCAGACGAGAAACCAAAGACTATTGGGCTTCTGACCATAAAAGGCCGCACCAAATGTCTTTAAATCCTTCGCCAGTCGAATTCTGGCATTATCTGTCGGCGCAGACTATTTGTTTGATTTAAGCCCTCGTAAAAGACTTTCAACACACCAGAGTTTAGTTTCTTATATCTAGAGACTAGAGACTAGAGACCAGAGACCAGAGACCAAAGCCCAGAGGTCTTGAACAGATCTGGTACCAGGTACTGGGCACTCAATACTGGGTACAGGATATTAAACGCTGGGCTCTGTCCAGAGGGTACTGGTACCAAGACATTTACGACTTCCATACGTATTCTCCAGGGTCTCCAGTCTCCAGTCTCCATTCCCAAGCACTGCCTCGTGCAATATTGCATTCCTCCCTTTTCTCTCCTCCTTTGATCGTAAATCTGGCCTATCCAACGTCCGATTTGTCGACTGCAATGGATACCTCTATGCTCCTACATCCTTTATTCTCATCTTCTATCTTATATATTTAATAAAAAGACAAATAATAGATAAATTGTCACGAATTTTTACTATTTTCTGGTCATCAACCTTTTATCCTGTTACTTTTGTCATTGTTCTATTAGTCATTACAATTTATGTGTAATTATTTTATAATTGTCCTATTCATAAATAATAATACTTACAAAAATTTTTATTATGGTTGTTTTCTATACAATTTTGTTGTTAGCTTTAATTATATATTTAATTTTAACGAGTCTTTCACAACGTTCAAAAATTATTTGTTGAATTTAATTGTTTTTAAAATTTTTAATTATTGTGTCAATTCAACAAATATTAAATCATCCTACAAAAAATTTAGCTTGATGATGAATTGATGTCAATAATTATATATCTTAGACAGTTAAATAATATGTTTAAAAATGGATAATTTTGATGATGATAATAACAATAATAATAGAGTTGATGACAGAGTTATTATAAAGGCCGTTAAAAGGCGTACCCATGTCACGAATCTCCCGCGTTCCAAATATTTCTTTGAATAAATTTCCACTTCTACTTATTTTTTTGTTGTTCTTCTACACACATGCAGGTGGTTACCATTATTCTCAGCAACTTTTCTTAACTTCTTACCAGCGAATAGATTACACCCATGGTTTCAAGGCAAACGGCATCGCGATACCTTCAGATATGCCCACACGATACAAATATCATCTCATCAAATCATATATATTACAAAAATTTTTATTATGGTTGTTTTCTATACAATTTTGTTGTTAGCTTTAATTATATATTTAATTTTAACGAGTCTTTCACAACGTTCAAAAATTATTTGTTGAATTTAATTGTTTTTAAAATTTTTAATTATTGTGTCAATTCAACAAATATTAAATCATCCTACAAAAAATTTAGCTTGATGATGAATTGATGTCAATAATTATATATCTTAGACAGTTAAATAATATGTTTAAAAATGGTTAATTTTGATGATGATAATAACAATGATAATAGAGTTGATGACAGAGTTATTATAAAGGCCGTTAAAAGGCGTACCCATGTCACGAATCTCCCGCGTTCCAAATATTTCTTTGAATAAATTTCCACTTCTACTTATTTTTTTGTTGTTCTTCTACACACATGCAGGTGGTTACCATTATTCTCAGCAACTTTTCTTAACTTCTTACCAGCGAATAGATTACACCCATGGTTTCAAGGCAAACGGCATCGCGATACCTTCAGATATGCCCACACGATACAAATATCATCTCATCAAATCATATATATTACAGTGAATATTTAACGCTCAAAAATAAAAATCTTTATGCAGACGTTGGTTAGAATTATGGTAATAAAAATTAGAATCACGTTAAATCGTGGGCTCCAGACGTAGGTGAATAATCCAATGCCGTTTCTTCCAAGGCTAACACCACCTTATTTAAGAATAACAAACGCGAATTCATTTCCTTGAATCGTGAGTGTTGGTTGCTCACTTCTAGATCACGAAGACGATGATTTGTGTCGGTGCACCACGTGCACGAGCAGACCTTGCATCCAATTGTTATCGATTCCATCGTATTTAAGCCTTATTCTTCATTCTTCATACTCCATCTACCATTTCTTCTTCTTTTTAATAATCTTCTTTAAATATTTAAATATTCTTACTAATTTTTTCTTCTTTAAAAAAACAAAATCTACAATAAAAAACTTTTATGATATTAAAGTTGGCAGTCACACCATTTAATTTTTTTTAACCAAAAAATTATTTTAAAAAAATTACATTTATAATTTTTTGGTTAAAAAAATTCTTAAATAAATTTCCATAAAACTTTTTATTTCAATACTAAATACAGTCTTACTTTCAGCGAACGAAAACGAATAAAAAACAGACTTAGCAAACTGGTTTTTTTTATGTAATAAATAAATTAAGGAATGCATGACATCAAACTATGAATAATCTTTATGATTATTATTATTTCTATTTTTACAAAATTATTCTATTAAAATATTTACGTTACCTGGTGAAGAGCTGCGATGACTAACACGAAGAACCACATGGTTAATCCACTTGTTTTATACAAATACTTGCTCATATTTATTTTTTTCATCAGCTGTCAAATTAATATCAGCGTCTAAATAAGTACAATAGCACTTTTACAACAAGACTAAACTACTAAAAAGCGTTTACAGATGAGTGTTATCAAATACAAACGATTTGTCGGAACAGTAAAAAATTTCTTTGATGATCACGTCACATTTCCGTCATTTGTTATCATGATGACAATCTACCGATTTCACACACTAATTCCAGGAGTTAACTGCAAATAAATTTACGACGTGAGTCTGTAATTAATTTTTATCGTTAATAAAAATCAAAATCTTCAAAATAAAACACGACAAGTAGATAAATACTTGACAAACTGCGTTGTTTAATTATTTAGTACGTACACCTGAGAGCGTGGACTCGGTCTGGGTGATTCGAAGGCACTCGAAGGCTGGTTCCTTCCACCGCTTCGCTCGGCTGCTCGGCCTCGCTCATCGGCACCGCTCGTACTTGTATCGGGCTGGATCTCAGTCACACGGAGGGGGGACTGACCATCACATCCACGATTCAGCTAGTACAATGTGATACGCACCAGCACTGATATCATACTATACAAGTGTATTTGTTCTGTGTTTATATTGTCTTGTGTATAAGTATGTACCTGTTGTTGGATCTAACCTGCACACACCAGTTAAGTGTTATTTTGTGTGAGTGCTGGTCCCCATTCTGTCGGCAATGCATTCCTCAGTACTGTACATTTCTGTACAGGCGTTTGAGTCTCTAGGATTGTAAGTATCTGTGATGATGATGATGATGATGATGAATGACATGAAAATTAATTTAGAAGAATATTTATGAAACTGAAGTTGGCAGATATTAAAAATTATTTTAGAATTTTATAACACTGAAGTTAACAGATTAAAAAAATTTTTTTGGAGTTTTATACCAATTAAATTATTTAAAAAGTTTGACATGTTAAAATTAATAAAAATTACAAGTGAAAAATTTTAGAATAATTTTTTTATTGCAATTAATATGTTAAAAAAATTTTTTAAATAAACAGCTGACGGCTAACTTCAGTATTATGAATATATTTAATAATTTTTTTAAATAAATAAATTATGGCAAAAAAAATTTTGACAGCTGGAAATTTTAAAAAATTACAGAAGCAATTTTTTAAAAATAAATTATTAGAAATAATTTGTTTAATAAATAAAATTAAAAAATTATCAGCTGACTTTTTTTAAATAAATTAATTTCTTGAGAAAAATTATCAAAAAAACTTGTCTTGTATTTTTTTTTAATTTCTAGATGTCAATTTAATTTTTCTATTTTATTTGTTTAAAAAAATTTACAACGCAACAGAAAACTGAAAGGTGACTTTGATGTTCAGGTACCTGACGCCATCTCTTTGCTGCTGGTATCATCTACAGGTACACAAGGCTACCTGTTAATGCTGATGATTGAAGAGCTGCCGAGCAGAGGATTGTGATAAAGAAGATTTTAGGTTCAAAGGTTTCAATAGCTGTCATTAGTTTCAATGACAAGTTTTTTTGTAAGATTTCATGCTGGATTATCAAGGTATTCTTGATGATTTTTTACGGATTAATTTAATTATAAATTTAAAGGAATTTTTTTATAACAACAGGGTGAAATTTATCTTTTTTTTTTTTTGTTGAAAATTCAAAGGGATTTTTTAATTTTTTTTTTTTTTTTATGCTATATATTCTGAGAAAAAATTTATATTTAAGTTTTATTTTATGATTAATATGAGTAAAAAATTTTTATTGTTGTAATACTTGTCGAACAAACTTGAATGATAGCTTACAGATTGTTCAGTCAATTATTTTATTTTATCTTGCAATAAAAATTTATTAACAAAAATAACTTCGGTAATAATATTAATAAATGAAATTTATTATATTAATTATCGTAATTATTCGTAAAATAATTAAATATTTCAGAACCAGTGAAAAGAGGTTTTTTTTTTCGTAAAGTATTTAATTATGGTAATTACTTAAAATTTGACTATTAAACTTTAAACGCTCATTGTAAACTGGTATTTAAATAATTTTCTCAATAATAAAAAGCGATTAAAAAAACGCAATTTTTATAATATTAAAAAAATATTTCATAACCACAATAAATATGTAAATAAATATTGAATCATCGATTAAAAATAAATTAATATTACATAAATGTCATCATACTTTTCTGAAGTGCAATTCAATGTGAATAAATTTTTTTTACTTCTTCATTTCACAGTATAAACATTTGTTACTAAACTAACATATGAAAATCAATATTTGATAGTTTAAATAATTTTTTTTAATAAGTAAATTGTGGCAAAAAAAAAATTTTTTTTAAATTAACATAAACATTTGATTTTTAATTAAAATTAAAAAATGATCAAGTGATTACTAACTTTAATGTCATAACTAACATTTGTAAATATTGAGTATATTTAGACGATAATAATAATCTTAAGATTTCTATATGCAATTTATCACACACCAGCGAATGTTTAAGCAAATAATTGATATAGAAGTAGCAGATGCAAACATGAATTCATTTTATTCATTTAGAATGAATACGTGACATTACAAGACTGCTCGGAGATTTGTTGTTTTATTTAAACAAGAGAGACTCGTTCTAACAACCCATCTGCATAAAAATAATAATAAATAAAAAATAATCGAGAGTAGTCTTCCGGAAATTGTATTGACTTTGACTTATCCTCAGATCACCACTTTCTTTATTTCTTCTTGACTTGACACTTTTAAATCTTAAACTATTTTTAAATGTTAAGTACCAATTGCGAAATAAATATCTATCAATTTCATCATCTATCAAATGATATTCATTTTTGGATTAATTTATTTATTTATTTATTTATCGCTTCTTAATGAGAGTATAAACATTATAGCGTTAGAACGTTTAAGAATTATATATATAAATAACTATTGTTATTTATTTTTATATTTTTTATACTGTACTTACATGTTTACACTCATAGATGATTGCGCAATACCTTAAAGACTACTGTTCTGTAGTCTAACTTTTATTACTTGTACTACTACTACTATTATTATTATCCTCATCATTATAATATATTATGTACACATGTGGTATTATGCGTGGTGAATCGTTTCTCCACTTCCCCAGAGAAGCATAGTAAAGAGATTTATATATCACCTTTGAAGATCCATGTTAAAAGACACACTATATTTGAATTGGTGTGTTAATTAGATCTATCTTGATCATCTGCCATAAATACAGTGAAAGTAACTCCTTTTTTACCTGACAAATAAATATACATAAATCAACTCAATCGTTAAAGCTAGATAAATTTATTTTGAGTCACTTTATTGTTTATTATTATTTAATCATTTAAAAAAAAAACAATTTTTAATATAAATAAATATTACATTTTAAAATCAAATCTAAAAAATATAACAAGAAAAAAATAATTAAATTATTTTACCTTTCTCTACATGCAATAAATTTATAAAGATTCTCATTAAGCCGGAGGGGGTTTCAAACATTCATTTTTAATACTCTTAAATATAATATGACGTAATTTAACCAGGCTTTCAAACGGTACGTGCCATCTGCGAGCTATCGGTGATTTAATACGCCAATAAAGTCTAAAAAACAATAAAACTCACAGCAATATTAAGTAAAAAAAAAAATCGAGCCATTACTTTAAATACAATAATTACTAAAAAAATAATAAAAAAATAAAAATTGAATTAGCTGGGCGTTTAAAAATTTATACACGTCCATATATAATATTTTTGGCCTAACAAAAACAATTTTTAGAAAGCAGGGCACCAGTGAAAATAAGTAATGACAAAAGAAAGAAGAAATAAGATGAGTAGTATTTTGAATAAGAGAGCAATATTGCTCAAGGCTTGCTGATCGGCTTAAATAATTATCCCACAGCCCAACACTTTTTTAAAAATATTTTAATTAAAACATTTTTCGGCTCAACTGCTCTTACGCGATGAGTCACAAAAGTGCCTCAGTAATATTTAAAATCCTAGCTAGGATCATTCAAGTATATAGTATCACCATCGCTTGGAATTAATAAGGTTATTTTAAATTTAAATAAAAATTACAATTACAATTAAAATTACACTTACCAAGACACGGTTGAACCGATAAGTTATTTTAAATAAAATCTCAGAAGAAATATATTACAAAATAATGTAGATTTAAATGCAAGGCTACTTAAGAATAATATATATATATATAAATTTCTCTCAACCTCTGGCTTTGCCTGCCGTACAATAAACTCACACAAAAGACTTTGAATAACGCGAATTAAATAGTTGAATTTTAATAAAAAATAATACCATCAAAATCTCAATCTTGTTTCAAGTTATTTTAATTTTTTTTGCTGCTCTCTGAGGTTTAAGTTTAATTGAAGGACACTCTGGAATTATAAATTCTGGAGAAAAAAAAAAAAAAAAAAAAAA